>CAUZXS010006661.1:0-30000 GCA_963585895.1 Sepioteuthis lessoniana
GACAGAACAAATCCACCCACAAACCTTTGATGATCCCTTTTTTTTGACAGCACTGGTATGATCTACATGCACTGGGTTCCCACTAGACAGACAGTCAACAAGGAATAAGGGAGTTCAGGAAGAGATTCTCTCGGAAGAGGCCAGCACTCTTCAAATCGGGTCAGTGGCATTTCCACTAGGACAATGCTCCAGTCCATAACTCCATCCTTGTCACAGACTATTTGACCAAGATGGGCATCAAGACAGTTCCTCAGCCTCCCTATAGTCCAGACTTTGCTCCCTGTGACTTTTCGTTATTCACTAAGCTCAAGGAAAACCTTAGAAATTGTCAATATGAGACAATTGCGGAGATGAAAGAGGCTGTGACGAAGGTCATTGACACGCTCACACAAGATGACTTCCATTGGGCCTTCCAGAGGTTGTTGGAACGGTACAACAAGTGTATTGCAGCAGGAGGAGACTACTTCGAAGGAGACTAGAGTCTCATCTGTGTACTATCAATAAAGGTGCCCATACGAAAAAAGTCTGGAAACTTATTTAAGGATCTTTGATAATACAGAATAGATAATGATAATCTATAAAATAATTCACAGACCATTTTATACAAGCATACATATCTTTTTTTTTCATTTAATAATGTCAAAAAGTAGATAAAAACTGTTATAAATTTTTAATAAACGAAAAAAAAAATGAATATAAAGAAGTAACCGAGGATTGAAAGCACTTGGGATACATTCTCTTTTCGGATTCTACGTACCGGTTGACTGTAGTCATTACAGAAATTCACTCCATACTTCGTCAGAAAGAAGAATCTTATCGTTTTATTGTGGAGCGAGATTGTTGCAAATAGAATTTTGTGTATCAGAGGTGTAAAGTTTTATTCATCAAAATCTACAGAATTGGAAATCTGCAAACAAAAATATGAATATGAAACAGTTCAAGCATTTGTGGAATGTACTTAAATGGAAAGTATAAAAACGACGACTATTCAGCAAGACAGAATTAAATACTGCATGCTATTCGAGCTGAATTTATGTAGTGTTTGGTAAAAATATAATAAATAATAATATTCGTTTTGATTGTATAATATTCCACTAAAAATGTTAAAATTCTGGTACATTTGGCTATGAAAAAAAATTCCATTTTATAAAAAAATGAATTTTTTGTGGCAATTATGTATTTACTAAAACAAATCACGTTAGGATCGACAATATTAGCCAAAGACAAAACCATAATGATATGTACTTTGTGAGTATACTAAAATTTAAAGTATATAATCTTTGTATAATGCCAGTTCTGTGTGAAGAAGTAAAGTAATTAAATCACTTGGAAAAGTCATAGAAAGAAGAAGAGAGTCTTGATGATAAAAATGATTAGCATGGATTACTGAATATCATGGAAATTATTCAACAATTAAAGTGGACAGGAAACACGGAAGAGAGTAAAAGAAATGATGGAAAAACTTAACAGAATTCTGACCTTCAAAATAATCATAAACATTATATCATTAAATTATCTGCTAAAATATGAGAAAGGCTAATAGAATTAGGACCGCTAGGAAAGAATTGCAAAAGACCTTTGTCCATCAGAAGACGTAAAATGGTTAGATCATCAGTTTATCATTATCACGGTGATGATGACAGAGATGAGATGTTAGAGAATCCCAAATAATTAGAAACCGTTCAAGGATTGGCATACGAAAATATCTCCAGTAATATAACGATGGACAAGAACATGCTTTAAGAATTGGGAGATTTATTAAGTGTAATTCACTTCTGATGATACATATCGTAATACGAATTGCATCTATCTATCTATCTATCTATCTATCTATCTATCTATCTATCTATCTATCTATGTAATTTTCTTCGTATCCTTGCATTAATCAATAATCTACATCACTTTGATATCAGAAGTTTTTCTTTCTAAGGCAAATCTATCCATTCAGTTCGTTCTCCCTTTGCAACACGTGACCATAACCAGTTGAATGTAATCAGGAATTCCAATCATGTCTACGTATTGCAATGACAAAGTAGAGATTCGTACGCATAGGGAAAAAGTCTGAATTAATATTCTCTGCGATTATACTCAAAACTCATATATACATTCATTTTTTTCACATAATACATTAAAATAGTTACTAAGTACCTACATATACTCCCCCCCCCCACACATATATATATATATATATATATATATATATATGCGTGTGTGTATATATATTATCATCATCAAGTTACGCTGTCAGCTCAGAGTTGTCTGAACCTATCTCGCCTCCTATCCCTCACATGGATCGCTCCTGGTAGGTCTTCTAGACTCCATCCAGTGTCCGCACAGAACTGATGTTTGTATGTAAGTCTTTACTAGTCGGCCAATACGGGCAAGTCCATCTGTTGGGGTCCACAAGAAAACGTTATTTATTAGTTCGTCTTTGGATGGTTTGCGAGAAGAGAGGCAGAGAGACGTATAACTGCTGCTTTGTAGGCTGTTGTTTCCAGCACTAGGCATTCTTGAGTAGTTCTCTTCTAGCTTTTTCTCTATGCGTTTCGTTAGCATTCTTGAGGGTGGTGCATTCATACAGTAGTATTGGCCTCAGCCACAGAATCTTTGAAGTCGTGAATTGATTTCTCTGGAAGCTGTTTTGATTTTCCGTGGGAATTTTCTCGATTTCTGGTTGGATACAATTTGGAAACAAAGTATCATAATCTTAGCAGAAATAGCTTTTAGAGCTTCGCCTCAGTAGTTCTTAGTGATTCTGCGGTCGCCAATCTTGAGGAAGGGAAGAATGCGGCCTTTTGTCTATTTCTTTGTTGTGTTTTCTTTATGCACAGCATTGCACAATCGAAGAAGTACGTCGTCAAATTTTCTGGTCTTTTATACTTTAGGAGATATTTCGTCGAGGCCAGCAGCTTTTCTGTATTTATTTTTTTATTTTCTTAATTGTGTGTCAAGTTCTTCCTCCATAAACTGTCCTCGTTTGATGTCTAGTTAGTCATGGTTATTTTTTATAGGTTTATTAGTAATTGCCGGAGGGCTTTAAAGTAGATATTTGAAATGTTTTTTTCCAATTCTGAAGTCTTTCTTCTTGACTGGTGGCTTTTAGTTTTGCTCACGAGGTGCTTTTTTTCCTTCTGCTTACTTCATTTACTGTCTGTCAAGCTAATCATGACTGTCTATCTTCTATCGGGTTCCTGATTTTATTGATTTGAATGTATTCTAATTTCTCTTTTTTGTATGCATTTGTTCTCTCTGTGATTTAAGCTTCTGTGCACCGGCATTTGTTTGGTTTCTTTTATTAAGTAAGTTGGCTTTTTTTCGCGTTATCTTGTTTTTCGCTAACTGCTATTGGCAACCATGGAACATTTGGCTCTTAGTTTGGTTGGCATGCACTCTACTGCTGTTTCTTTATGAGCGTTTACAAACTTTTCATATCGAACTTGTTTCTAACAGTTAACGTATATTGATTGCTTATTGGTGAGTGAGGACCTCTCATAACGTGAGACTTTAACTCATTGTTTCTTTTTTCTGCATAGACTCAGGTGTTTTTTTGCTGAGACGATTCTATGATCGGAAGATATTCCCAAAGAGGTGTATGGCTGACTGTTAAAAGTGCAATTTATCCACATCTTGTTTATGAGTATATAGTCTAGTTATGCTTTAGAGTCATTTTAGAAGGTGTAGGTCCATAGTTTTCCCTAACTTTTTTGGAATTTAGTGTTTAGGCATGCATGGCAGTTCTAAAGAGAAAAATCAGCCAAATATTCGCCATTTCGGTTTGTCTAGTTGTATTTGCAGAGTTTATTTTCGTCATTAATTATTTGAGTATTCATGTCTCCTCATTGACTGGAATTGCCATTAAATGAATCTCATGTCATTCTCGGTTGGATTCTCTTTATGCCATTCGGTGCTTTTTTAAAACATGAGGACTGAGATGTATTACTACATCTACTATGGTGGCATTAACGGAGTGTTTCATTATATATATATATATATATATATATACGTGTGTGTGTGTATTATGGTTAATATCGCAATATATGCCAATAGTAAAACATTAATAAGATGTAAAATAGAAAGCAGGGTAAAAACTCACAACTCAGTTTCACGGCTAGGATTGTCAGCTCAGCTGATAGTCCACTCGTCAATCGAAAATTTCTTTTATCCTTTTTTTAAGTCATGTGACTATAATGTGGATGACATGTGTAAAGTTTTTTAATAAAAATTGCTAAATAGCAAAGTAAATATTTACTTTCACTGTGGAATTTATTATTTGTGTATATATACGAAATATGTGTATGAAGCATCCAGGTTTAGGTTGCATTTTCCAAAAAAATTAACAATAAATGAATTATATTTTTTCTAAATTATTCCCTTATTCGAGCGAATTTTCCATTGTGCGAAGAACATTTAAAACTTTTCTAATGATACTTTGTGAGGTTGCATTGTTGTATTTCTTTAACTGCCTTTCAAGTCCTCGAAACTTACACAGTGTTCATCAGTAATTAACTTGTTTACTGCAAAATAAAAAAAATAAAAAGTGAACATCCACAAAGTGAGCTAATTTCTCTACCTTTGCCAACGGTAGGAGTTTGAAACGACTTCCTAACAATTTCGTATGACAATTATGTTTCTCTTGAGATTTCGTTTTTTTCAAGACGCTACCCTAAAAATCCGTTTCTGCTTGGGAGTAAATCGGCTGGAACTTTTCGATTTCTATTCTTTTTCCAATGTTTCCAATATTTTTTTCATTCCAAATTAAGTAACTAATGTACGATTTGTGATCTAATATTGATTAGTTTTTTTATAGCGTGCCAAGTTGATTTCTGGTGATTGATGACGGAAGTGTGGGAAACAGGGATTCACTGGTTTTTAATCAAAAAGAGCGGACGGTAGGAGTTTTCTTTTATTTAAATTAGAGTCGACCAGTATTCTATAAGACAAAATCTTTTCTGTATGTATATACACGTAAAATCCTTAGTCGTCCCATCGATTATACGATCTCTGTTTTAAGCAAATGACAAAACTGTTGTGATTTTTTACCGTTATGATAGTGGTTCGAGACAAATTGATTTTAATTCCTGTTAACTAGGAATCTATCTATCTATCTATCTATCTACTGAATACATCGTGAAACAGTGTTTGATAACTGTGACATTTTTGAATTAAGACTGAATGAATAAGTCTTAGTTTCTGTTTTCAGGGCTATTATTTTTATCCCATCTCCTTCTCTATCAGTCTCTCTCTCTCCTCTCTCTCTCTCTCTCTCTCTCCACACACACACACACACACACGCGTGCGAGCGTATATATGATCTGCAAGTCTATTCAGATCTATCGTTCGATCAAAAAATTAAAATGAACAGCAATCACCGCTATTTTTATTTTTAGTCTTTCCACAAGTCGAAACGACCAAAAATGAACAAAATTCATGTGACATCCTTTGCGATGCCCATAAACACAATTTGTCAGTTGACTTTTTGTCGAGATAATCAAATTTCTTTTCATGGGCTAAAAGAAAAATCAAATTCTTAAAACAACTTTATTTCAACATTTACATTTGTTTTTTCCGTTGCCGTGAGGTGACTTCAGCGGAAACAGAGATTGAGTGGTTAGTGGAAGATGGAGTCCACATACGAGTGATTGGTGGAGGAAGAGCGGGAGTGGTTGATAGAAAGCCAGGAGTCTCTGCTTTACATTATCACAGGTGCATTGTAGAGCATTAGATTGGGTACCTCATGCAATAGATTCATGACCGTGAGGAAAATATTTCAAGCATTTTAGTCAATATTGTTTCGTTTCTCCCAGTGCTGCTTTTAAGAGAAATATCATTCTTTTTGCTTGAAGAAAGAAAAGAACTATCTTGGAGGCTATAACTCAACTAATCTCGTTACTAAGAACTCTTTATTTGAGACCAACATAACGAGAGACCATTGTCGTTGATCAGTGACTGATATGGTATGATATCTTTGTTTAATGGTATATCAACCTTCTTGTGTTATTTAATGCCAAAGCCATCCTGTAGAAGAGCAGCTGTGTTACTATTTAACTCATACCAAGGGGGAAAAGGGGAGTTCATACCTTTCCCCCCAAACCCTTCGAAAGTGAATGCAATAGCGCGGCTGGAATTCGAACAAAGAACCCAAAAGTCCAGCACATTAGCCATTAGTGATCAGTGACTGATAAGCTAATCGACCAAACTAATCACGTGGGTTAAATCCGCAACGGCTAAGCTGAGTAAATACCCATGGTTAGCAAGCCAGCGTAGCAAATAATTGAGGTAAGTTCGACTTACACTGTTTGTACCAAACTCGAAACCTTGTGCTTGATTAAACGATAGTAAGATTAAAATATTAAAACTCTCAAAACCAGAATCTGATTTCTTTATTAATATATTTACTTCCTTCAATGTAGAGAAAAAGAAACGAAAACAACCATAAAGAAACTTGTATTCGTCCTATTTTTAAATGGACGAACTTAACGACAACTTTCGTTGGCTTTTAAGTTCAATGTCACACTCCAGTTATATTATTTCTCTTTCTTAAAAAAAAGATGATATCATTGGTTACTGACCTCTAACCGTACTAGCGTTGAAGACTTCAGTTTATAATTGAAATTGAAAAACTAACTGTTCCATCCTCACCGAGAACTTCTATTTCATCATCTATTCAAATCTACTAACCTTCCAAACTTGTTTAGCTAATACTGTAGACACGCATCCCTGAAAATACATACATAGACACTACATATGCTCACACATATTAATTGCAAATAAATTAAAAAGACAAATAAATCAGGGAAATATTCTATAATTCTTGTGAAATTATAATAGTCTGAGTACAAACGACACTATGACTACAGAGTTGCAAATTGGATTGAAAATGCATTCTTTCTCTGACTTAGATCTTGTTACGATGTGTTAATTATGCTATGCTACCATTACGGCTGACCGTCTGTAAAAAAGGATTCAACCCCACGTTGTGATTTGCTGCTAAGTAAAGATTAGTCGGCCGCAGGTTCTGGTCAAAACCGTACAAAGCACGGGTCAGCTTCACAAAGAAAAACAAAAACGCATTCTAGAATACACTTGTCGTTCCTTTATTGACTCCTTGAGTTTATCATGGTCAGGGTGTGCATATGACCCATCGCAATATGGATTGGGTGGTAGCCCTGCTCTCACACTACTCTTATATGAATGGCAGACGAAAACTTAATCAATTTTTATCAAGTTTTGTCCAATGGCCAACTCAAAAACTTTTCTATTTAAGTTCTTCTTGTAACCAAACAGCATGGAAAGATGGGCGTACCTTATGCCACCACTCGTCTATCTGTGCACAACACCTGAATGCTTATTTGAATATAGAGGGCTTCAGTTTTTGGAAAAGAAATTTTGCGAGTAATGGTAATAAAGGAATATTTCAGACTTCCCAGAATACCAGAACTGGAGTCTCACCATTAGATTCAGTTTATTGTTATATCCAGGATACGATGAAGAAAAAGAATAAGAGACGGATTTAAAAGTTTAAAGTTAAACCACTACAAATAAAGAGCTCTTCCTAGTAAAGTAGCTAGTTGGACTAATCACGTTCTTCATAAAAGAATAGAACGTGATTTCAAGTCTTACAGATTGTTTATTCTTTTTCTCTTCAGTATTTCTTGTTTTCACAGCCGTACATTGTCTATCGGAAAGAAGTAAAAAGAAAAAAAGAAAAATGAAAGAAAGTGCTAGTCAAAATTGATAATAATAATAAATCACCTCCAAAACTGATTTGTGAATATTTCGTGATGTGTGTATTCAGAGTTTGTTTTGTAATGAAGAATGTATTTTATCGATGTCGAGACTTCCTTTTGTTGTTTATCATTTTATTTGTTTATTTTTGTAACAAACTCTGAAACACAAAACAAACTCTAAAATATACACATTTTCAAATATTTACAATTAAGTTTTAGTGGTGATATGAAACCTTCAGAGAAAGGATAAAGACACATTTTTGACTAAACTGTCATTTGCTGAAATCAGAAAAAAATGCCTCATTGAGGTGTTTAAGATCTTGTTGATTTCGAATGTATTGGGGAAGAGTTTTTCTATCTGTTTTGTTTGTTATAGCTTTCTGTTTCGCCGTCTTTATTGTTAGAATCCAAATATTTGTAATTTTGCAAATAATGTGAATGTTATTGGACTCATCAGTAAGAAAATTACACTTAAACTGCCAACCAAATAAGATTTTGTAACTTTGATTTTATTTGATGAAGACATCAACTTGAAATAAGACTTTCTTATAAAATCCAAGTTTCTAGCATTTTTACTTCAACTGTTTTTTTCGAAATTCGATTTCTACGAATGTTGATTCCTTCTCCAACTATCCTTCTTTTTCGCTTTTTTTCTATTTCATTCGCTGTTTTTCCTTTTCTAATCAATATTTCGTTTATATCTTCATTCCTTCCTTCCTTCCTCCCTTTGTTCTTTCTTCCTTCCTTCCTTCCTTCCTTCCTTTGTCCTTCCCTTGTTTTCTTTCATCTTTCTTTTTTTATTCCTTTCTTTTTACTCTCCGTCTTTATTCTTTCTTGGTTTTTCTTTTCTTACTTTTCGATTTTTTTCATTTCTTCTTAAGGTTTCTTGAAATTTTCCATTTGTTTGTTTGTTTGTTTGTTTCTTTCTTTCTTTTGTTCTGTGATTTTTTTTAATGATTTTACTAGTTCCTTCTGGATTATTTTCCTTGTCGCCTTCAGAATTGATCGCCTTATACAAAGACACATTGCAACGGACACAGTGAACAAACACTCGACCATCGCCGACCGGCGCCATTTTACAAAAACGACCAATCGTTGAAGAGAACGTAGCAATCATAGTGTTCTAACTGAAACTCTATTGTGTGTTCCTTGTCTGAACACGAGCAATCAAATAGTCAACTTGTTCAGACTATCGAACTATTTTCTCGTTTTATTCAATTTTTTATTACTGAATATTGATTGGCTTCTTACAATGAATGCTAAATGTGGAAAAGGAATTATTTTACGCTAAGAAATTCTGACTTTAGAAACTGTGGCTTATAAATCAAGGTGTCGGACTGAAATGAAGGCAAGACTAAAAAAATAATTGACTAAACTTCTAAGTACGTCTGATGTAGGGAATATATCCTAATACGTTAAGATTTTCGTATATATAGATAATTATATCTTGTTAATCATTCCTTCATATGTGAATGACTCCACGTTTGAATGAATCTTGAATGTTAAAACGTAAGGGTTTCAATAATCCACTATGTTTTTTTTTCTCTCAAAGATGTGTGTCTGTCTGTGTGGTTATATATATATATATATATATATATATATATCATGTATTGTATTGAAATTTGTAAATTACAGTTTGAGTTTCATTTAGTACTAATCATCTTTGCGTTCAGAATAGGGCAAATCAAATTGAACGGACATACAAATACATATACTCAAATGGCTGATAAAAATAAGACCTGATGAAGGTTTTGCAGTTGAAGATTATCTTAAAGTATAGAAGAAAGAAAAAATCTTTTCCAAAACTGTGTTTGAAGATCTCTCTTCCAAACAGTATCTTCCCATGTCTGCATCAAAGTAAAAGAGATCAGGTATTTGAAAGCTAAAATCTACTTGAACAAAGATGTTGCGTCATATTTTGCATTTCTGAAAATATATCTGAATGGCGACTGCAAAACCAAGATATGCGATAATACGACAAAACTTGGCATATCATATATTTAATGGAACAGGTGGACATGGGATTAAAATTGTAGATGAAGAAAACTTTTGTGAAATTTGAAAAATTGAAGCTTGTTTGTTTAGCAGTGTCAGAAAATAGACAAATTAAGTTATAAAGTAAAAATTTATGGAAACTAGTTCTTAAGAAAGTGCTATTCTTAGAACAAGTATTTCGCATCACAGCGGATTGTGACATTACAATGAATAAAGAGTTGAGATTTCATTCGAGGTTGTTAGTTCAATCCGTCGTCTGGGCAGTTAGTTAACTCAGCTACTCGAAATTTGGAACCTGTACGAATTGGACTGAGAAATATGTACCCATAATTTTACAAAGAAATTGTTATATATATATAACAATGGCGTTTACTAATTACACTTTTCGTGAAAGCTGCTAATCTACTAAGTTTGTTTAGTTTGCCACGCGGGTATCAGGTTGTTATTTTTATCACAATTATCAAGAAAAGTAAAAGACTTGGATGTACTAAGTTTGACTAATGTTCATGACAAAAGAGTGCATATTGGATAATTACAATCATTGTCAGAACTACATTCTAATTAAAATATCCTTATGATTCATAAACTCTACATTCGAGGTCAATGTTTAACTTGGGGAAGTAGTTGTGATTAATCACGTGACTAGGAATTAAGTCTTTTTTGGCCAATCGAAAAGCGGAAGCTGTGGACACTTACTTGATCGCATCAAAAGTATAAAAGTAACACTCGCTTTTTACAATAGATAGTTATAATCATCGTATTCTTCACACATTTTACACAGACAGAAGTTCCCTGGCTCACCTCAACAACGAGACACGGATAACACTCAGAACATATCCTTTTGGGAGCAAGCCACCTTAATTCACGTACGCACGAATCATAGTCACCAAAAGTTATACATGAACTTATCGAGAATTCTTGTAATGGGTCTTATCCTAGGCAGGGCGCATAACCTGAGTCGTGCAACGGAGAAAATAGATTGTATGAGGCTACATTTTTTCCGATAAAATTAGCCGATGAAAACGACAAAAAGGGCGATTCAGTGGCATGGTGAAGTCACGAAAGATAGCGTGACAAATAAGTTCATCTGGCCTGAAAGCAATGCATTGATCGGAAGCTCAACCAGATTGGCTGAAGGCAAAAACAAACAAACAAACAAATCCAAAAAACATTTCTGGTTGGAAATGCTGAATACTAGATGTTTGAGATCATTGCCGATCATTGTGAATACGATCTCATATGGTACCTCATAGTTCTGATCCTGTCCCAAACTAAGATCAGCGTAGAAAATATCATGGTACATCAAAAATTATTTTAATTTTTTCTTATCAATTTATTGTTCATCGAGAAATATTTCGAGAACTCCAGCAAGTTTTTTTTTTAAGTTATGTAATGTTCTACGTATAAGTCTTTATATGATCCTTGCACCTGGGAAATTTTTCGAAGGCTCCTCTACCATTGGCGACCAGTTTAAACTTTAAAACCTGGACGAGGCTGTTGTCACTTCAGATCAGAGGGTAATATCTGCGCCAGTGGACATCACAGTTATTTCAAAAACTAGAATATACAAAATATGCAAACAAAAATATATCATTTTGAAGAGTAAAATTTAATAAAATTTAATAGATAAATTCAAAATTTCATTAGACACTCATATAAGAATATTGGTGATTGTTTTAATTGCAATTTTCAATTTTTTCTTTTTCATAATACCTACATTTCCGATATTGAACTTTTTTCACACAAGGTCATTGTAAAGTGGGACAAGAAAAAACTACCTATTTTGTGCTGTCAGTGCCATTAGACCATCAACAGATTCCTTGTTTTTGTTTATAGTGCAATGGAGAGGTGCGTCACCGGTGTCAGGTCAAAAAGAACTAAGTTTGTCTTATTCTGGCATACAGACATCTGGTGTCTTGCAGTGTCTGCTGTTACTAAGTGGTGCACTGAACGGGCTCATTATTAATTAACCCATTATAACCGAAATTTTTCAATTTCCGATTTATAATGAAATTATATCAGCAAACACATAAGGAACGCATTGTACTGCAAAGTATACGTTAAATTGGCGAAAATGTAAGTATTTAATGAGATTTTCAGATTTGTTTTTACTGTCCTCAAACGAGGATTTGGGGTTATAATGGGTTAATTTATCATATAGTTGGTTTTGGTTTTTTTGTTTAATGTTATATCAATCTTCGTGGGTTATTTAATATCAAAGCTAACCCTTTAGGTGAACTGTAGTTGTTCTATTTAACCCATAGCAGGGAGGAGGATAAGGGGGGGGGTGTTCATATTTTTCCAAGGGTATTTATTGAAAAGTGATCGTAATAGCGTGACTGGAGTTCGAACTCGCTTACTACGATGTCACTGTTCACCACGTTAGTCACTACCCCACAAGGACTACCAAACTTATTCATTAGGATTTTCATAGTCTTGCACACAGGTTACTACAGTACTTATTGTTACAAAGTGGTTTCCTGTGATATGACTGTAAGTAATCTGTTCCTGTATGTCATTTATTTCTCTATAACTCAAAATATTTACCTACCACAAGCTGTTTAATTCAATTTTATTAGTTTGGTATATATTTGTTTACTTGTAAAATCTCTTGTAGTTTCGTAGATCGGTGGAATAGTTGATTTCATTTACTTATCATCTCTTTCACATTAAAAAAGTCTCATATTCCATAGCGCTGATTTTTTTTATGTTCTTTCAGAAAAATGCCGACGGAAATAATGAAGTTAAAACTTTCGATCGTAAAAAGTCGATCAATTTCTGATGTCGTCAAAAGAAAAAAAACAAAACAAAAAAAGAAACAAACAAAACAAAACAAAAAGAAAAAAAAACAATTGAATATTCTTTATTTCTTCTTCTTCTACTCAGCTTTTCATAGAAGAAGTACAAAGCCTCCAGAAATAAATTTAAAAAATTAAATGTATAGTTCATTGTGAAACGTCGTAGAATAGAGTAAGTGAATGCATTTCATTCAGCAGACGCCTTGACAAATAGAAACGACCCCCACCCACATCTAAACGAAGACGAGAAAAGACATTCTTTTTCTTCTTCCCCCATTTTCATAGATTTCAAATGACACCAAGAAAATATATTTTGTTTCGAATGAGACAAAAAAAAAAAAAAAAGAAAAAGAAAAAGAAAAAGAAAAAGAAGGAAAAGATGACAAATCCAATAACAGTGCACGGGAATCTTTAAAAGAGGTGATTTAATCTTTCAGGTAGATAATCCGTTTAATCCTGTACTCTTCGGTTATCTTCGAATAAATCGGCGAAAGAAAGAAAAGTGTGTAGTAACAGATTTTGTTCAAGAAATTCGTCACTATATTTACGAAGTATTAAAAGTTCTCTAGATGTTAACACTGATTACATTCTATAAACTTAATTTATAATATTTATATTTACCTATTCAAGACGTGTCTGGTCTCCATGAGAACAGATCAAAAATGAGATGACCGTATATTTGGAGTATGGAATGTCAAAGGTCACAAGCATAATGGAGTCCGATTATGCCTTAAGAAACAAAACATAAGTGTTCTTACCCACTTATTATATACCTGTCATTTATTTTAAGAGTGTCATCTTGATAGAAAGACAATAAAAGTGAATTAATCTTTTTGGTTTAGTGTTATTTCTTTAACAGAATATAAATCGCTTATGGTTGATTGAGTAATTAGACGATTTTCATGGCATGTCAATCACGTTCATTGTATGTTTATATTTACATTTTATTTACATTTTTTATGTCGTTGATTATTAAAAGTTTTTTTCGCACACAGTCCAGCCGAATACGAATAAGTTTTAAACATATTGCACCCATAAATGAGACACTAAGAAAAACTCTTTCTCTCTTTGGGTTAGAGTGGACCTGATAGTAAAGGTAACAAAGTAGTGGTCCACACTCATCAGATCTCAAGAAATGGAGCCTCACCATCAGATGTAACTATTGGGGAACTGGAATTTTTTTTGTGGGGATCTAACCCCTCTGCAAGGGATACAATCAGCGTATCCTGAGCCTCACTGCAGCGTATTCTAAGCCCCCTATGACTTATCTAATGCCGAAATTTATTATAAACAATTTAGGCATAGTTATATGGTTTTAAGTATTTTCTTCTAATACAAATAATTTTCATACAGTAATATGGAATCAAATCCTCTCATCTACTGCGAACAATTTGAGCACAACTGAATGATTTCAAGTATTCCCATCTAATACTAATAATTCATAAACTGTTATCCGGTTTAAGGTATATATTACTCCACCTTCTCGCAGCCACCGGGAGGATGTGACATAAGGTCAATTTTTAAGTCGAGTAAAGCTATTTAACATTAAGTTTACCTTTTCCAAAACTGTTTGTCTAATCAAGGTTAAATGACCCAGTCTACAATTTGCATAGCTTGAGCGGGTGTGTAGAACATATGGATTCTGTCCTTTACCAAGGGTATTGGCACAAACCGAAATGCAAGCAGCCTGGTTCTGGATCAGAACAATGGCGTTAACCGTTGTGCTAAGTGCACCTCCATTATATGCATACAATAATTTCTATTTAATAATAGTATTAATTATTTGTTTGGACAGTTATATTGAAGCAAGAGTTCCTCTCTAAAACAAATAAGTTTCACATTGTTATATAAAACAAAAACAAAAGTAGATAAGTTGACATACAGTAGTTTACTTTAATATTTTCAATTAAAAAATTTTCACAGTATTCTCATATATTCAATTACAATGGTACGAAGTTCGTTCAAAAAGTTTTAAGCCTCACCCAGAATGAAGTATATAGCTGAATATTTTCTCTGGCAACATATTACCAATTCTTATAAAACTAGAAAAACGAATTCAGATGCTCTTCTGTTGGGTGGAACGACCCTCATATATATAGTGCACTTTAAGTTTAAACAAAAGTATCGGAAAGGTACACTAAGCAGGGCACACAGATACTACACACTCAACCTAGCAGAAATCACAGATGTTCTTCTGTTGGGTGGAACGACCCTCATATATATAGTACACTTTAAGTTTAAACAAAAGTATCGGAAAGGTACACTAAGCAGGGCACATAGATACTACACACTCAACCTAGCAGAAATCACTGGTTGACGAACAAAGAATTAAACAAAACCATTGTTTATTATATAGATACACGACCGAGTTAACTCGGTTGCGTATCTATACAATTAACAATGGTTAGCGTAACTTGCTAAGCGTAACGGTTATCATAGTTAAAAATGGAATTAGTGAACTGAATTCAAATCCTGGATGAGACTCGAAACCCTGGATGTTTCAATACACACTAATATCCTCGAATCTATAGCTATGAGTATATAATAGTGAAGACTGGGTTCTTTAGCCTTGTTAAGGCCACAAACCTAAGAGAAAGAAGACTCTGAATTCAAACCAGCTTTACTCTACTTAAAAGTTGCCTTTGTATCACATCCTTCTTGTGACAGAGGGGCTGGGTAAATGTATAAAAGATAGAGTTGAAGTAATTGCAAAGGTAGGACAAAAAATGGAATTAACAAAGTCTGGATTATGATCCGTCAGTAACTACCTTTCCGAAGAGAACCGTGTCAGTAGGGTAGTAAGAATTTGGTAACTGCCCACTCTATTAATCAGTGACCAACCGTTCTTCTATTATAGTGACAATCAGTGGCAATCCATAGCTTCAATGAATGATTATCCCTTCCTACTCACCAGTGACCATCCAGATCAATCAGTACAGCCCTAACCCTCGGTGTCAATCCTTCTCCTTAATATCTTTTCCTTATCCACAGTCATGTGAATCAGCCTCCAGCACGTAATTGAATTCTTTGCTAGTTAAAGACATTTTATTTACTGTATTTTATTTGCTTTTGAGTAGCTTTTGCCGCGCATGCGCAATCCGGGTTCGGTGTCGGTTTTCTAGCGAGATAAGAGTTAATCCTGAAGTAACAATCTTACGCGATGTCTTATCAGTTAAGTATGCCTGCACATTGAGAAACAAAAGCGTTTACTTTTAAATCAGATGTTCCCAAACATACTGCCCTCGGTACCCATCCCTGTAGCCCTACATCCAACTTTCTAAATCTTCTTTCGCCTTTTGATGTTGAGTGTTAAGTTTGTTTGTTTGGGTTTTATGTCATATCAACCTAAAATTATGAATCTGCAGTACTTCTCATGTTACAGGGAGTTTCACATGTCACAACTGTCACCAGAAAGAAAATAGAGAGTCCAGCAGCAAATCTTTTATAGTAAAAAATCCTATGATTGCATATGTGAAAAAAAAACAACAGAAAGGTACTGCGAGTTTGTTAGTTGGTTGGTTGGGTTTTATGGCATATCAACTTTTGTAGGTTATTTAATGCCAAATCCATTTTAATACAAATAGTCAGTTCTATTTCAAACAATTCACTTTAACATAAGTACACAGTTTAAGTGTCAAAAACATTTCTATTTCAAGCATTTCAGTTTAGTCAAACAGTTCTAATTCAAACAATTCAGTATACTATAAGTGTACTTTTTGTTTACACACAACTTCAAAACAGTTCTATTTCACTAATTCAATTTAGCGTAAGAAGAGTTTCAATATCAAAAACTGTTCTATTTCAAACAATTCAGTTTACCATTAGTACGCAGTTTAAATGTCAAAACAGTTCTATTTTAAGCCGTTCAGTTTAGCTTAAGTCAACAGTTTAGTTCTATTTGAGCAATAGATAGGACCCTTATCAGGTGCTACCACTCCAGGCCAGAGTGGACCTGGGAGCGATGGCACTGAAGGGGTACTCCACATTCTCCAAAGCTCCAGCATTACTGAAACCTCACCATCAGATTGTTTAGTATCATATCTTGGACACTCGTTGGAGGGTCTTATCCCTCTGGAGAGAAGCAATCAGTGTATTCTACAGCCCCAGCCAACTCGGCAATGAATGTGAAGAAGAAATATCTTTAAAACTGCAGATGAAACTCATTGATCTCCAGTGTTCAAAAGATTCGAAGTCCAAGTTTTTTGCTTGCCACATTCTCGATTTCTATAAGAATCGTGTCCTTCCACTTGAACGATTCCCTGACTTTAGCACTCATACCCAGCAAGTAATGAATATATATCTTCCCAATACCTCCGCCAGCTGAGAAAAGAATACATTTAATGGCGTTTGCACGAATTGAAATGCAAACAGTTCCGTCTAGGTCGTAAATTTTGGTCATCGATCACATTAACCGTTACGCAAATTGCATGTTTGGCGCTACATACAACCGTGAACAGTTGTTCTCCAAAATGTAGAATACCTACAGTTCGCAATTGTCAAATCATCTCTTGTTCGCCTTCTGCCAACTTTTTCGTTCAATGTTTCATGTTTTTGTTATTGCAAATATCAGGTATCTTATAAACAAATCATAATTGTTACATTGAGAATTAAACTGTCTTTTTCTGTTTTTCAGATCAAGCCCCGGAATCTCCAGGGTTAAGCTCTCTGTCCCTCAAACAGAAAAGGTTTGGGGACACCTTTTATAACATAGTGGTTAAAAAGTTGATATTGAAGAGCAGTTCAGAAATGACAGTAAATATATTTACCAACCCACATAAGTACGATGTGACACAAGGTCAATTTTTAAAGCTAAGTTTAACAGATTTGAAATCAGAGTTTTCCTTCTCCTAGACCGGCAGCCATACTGAAGTTGAAAAGTCTCGTCTGCCCATCGGTTTACCCATAGCTGGAGGATTGATAATTTGATTCATACATTTCCCAAAGGAATTAGCTCTATGCGAAATGCTAATAGCCTTGGTTAGAATTTGAACTCGAGTCACCGAGTCCAGCTTTTATGACGATATCCATTAACCACCAATTCCTCTTGATATGACTATATAGTATGGCTAATGTTCTAAGCTCGTTATTAGTGCATTCGATTTTCAATGTGTATCTCATACTTTGTGCTAAAATGAAATAAGCTTTGTAAGTAACTTGAGCGTCTCCCATGGAGTATTGGCTATCTCGCTAGGGTAGTAGACCATTGTTAATGAGTTCGCTTCTCACTCTTTGCCTATGTTCAGAGAGCTAGATAGGAATAAACTGAGATATGTCAGAAGAGACTGAGATGAATTTGGTTTTTCTGTTTAATGACATACCAAACTTTGTGGGGTATTTAATGCCGAAGCTATTATTATAGAACTGTAGTCGAACTATCTTCCCACGTTATTAGTCCGAAAGTGAACGTAATAACGTGACTAGCTGACTATTTCATGTCACAGTCATGTACGTTAGTCACTACATCATGGTGGCTCACCTCATGAGATAGATATGAAGATAATAAGATAAGAACAGATTGGGGAAGATAGATATAAATAAACATGATGTATTTATCTATCTAATGGATATATGTGTGTGATTGGTTTGGTTTCTTTGTTTAATGGCATACAAACCTTCGTGGGTTATTCGATGTCAAAGCCACCATTGTTGATCAACAGTAATGGTGCTATTTAATCAATAGCTCTTTGAGCGTATGTGTGTGTGTGTGTGTGTGTCGGAGAGAGAGAGAGAGAGAGAGAGAGAGAGAGAGAGAGAGAGAGAGAGAGAGAGAGAGTAATCCATCTCACTTTGGTGTTTGTGGGGAAGCTAGTTAACCATCCCGAAGCAATAAAATGAAAAGGGTCGATAGAATTCTGAGAGACACTGGCAGTTAACTCGAGATGATGACTTAATAAAAGAAACACTGTGAAAAAGCAGCGTGAAGCCATACTAGCGTCGTTCTCAATAATAATCATCGTAATGCCCTGCTTACAGATAAAAGGAAGCTGTAGAGGTCCCTAATCGTTAATGTCTACAAGAGACATAGTACTTACAAACAAAACAGAATAAAAACAGGAGAGTTATTAAATTTTATACAATCATAGTGTGACACTATGGCATCTTAGGTACGCTAGTACGTCGGGTTAGATGTGTGTATGTATGTGTATGTGTACATAAGTGTGTATCTATATATATTTTGGTTGTGACACATTATGAACTTCTGGGTACGCAAGTACACATGGTTAGGTGTGTATGTATATATGTACATTCGGAAGAGGAAAGAATTTACAGTTCCATATATGCAAGTTAAATTTTGAGGAAAAGGTAGATTAGCCTCGTGTAGTGGAAGTTACGACAAAGAACTGCGTTACACCAAATCAGAAAACTTACCAGTTGGTTTTGAGTAATCAGATAGCAGTTTTGATTCGTTGAAATTCACTCAGTACGTTAGAAGACAAGGGGATGCCAGTAGAGCGGAGCTAGAGAAAGGTCCCAGAGAGTCACACTTAGAATTACTTTGTCAAAACTGCAGTAGACATAGCGTGAGACGAGCCGACATCATAATGCAGCGAAATATACACGGATCAGGTGGTTATGTAACAATATTAAAATTTGTTCAGACTGGCGAAAGACCATGTTAGTTAGACACCGAGTGAGAATAGAACTCAATACACTAATGAATGGTCAGTGAGATTAATTTGTTAACCGTCACTCTGACAAAGGACCACAGCAGACTCGAACCCACTATCCTTCTCTTTGATACCTGCTTGCTAACGAATGATCAACAGTCAGTGCAAAAACTAGGTAGATTTTTTTAAACTTTTTGTTTCCTTTATGTAAAGATTAAAATTAATTGCTTACAAGATTTTTAACAATTTCTGTGATGGAAAAATTAACAAATGATGAAAATAAAATAGATATACGATATCAACTTCTTTCTATGCATTATGTAGTGATATTGAGATAGATGGATATATGGATAAATAGGAATTGAGAGATAGATAAGTATAGACGGATACCAAAAAAAAAAAAATTGAGATAGTTAAATATAGACTGAGATAGATGAGTACGCTAGTTAGCTAGTTAGCTAGATCTAAACAACTTAAGATAGATATGAATTGAGAGATAGGAAGATAGATACAAATAAACTGAGATAGATTGAAAGATAGATAACTTGAGATAGAAGAGTCTCCAATCACACTATGACGGCCATTTGTGGACTAATACTTGGGAAAGGTATGAAGGTCCTAACACCATATCTATAGGTTAAATGTGATCACTTCCGTCCTTCCACAAGGGTGGCTGTGACATTAAATAACCCACGAAGGTTGATATGTCATTAAACAAAGAAAAGAAACCAAACAATGTGAGATAGGTAGATATTAACGAATTGAAATAGATCGGCTAAGAAATTGGTTTAGGAGACAGGGTAAGAGAGTGAGGACAGACTGTTTATTGACAGGGTAAGAGAGCGTGGACAAACTGTTAAAATAAAGGAAAGAAAAACCCTGGGCGTGTAATGGATATTTTGAAAGAATATTTTTATAGTGAGTTTATATAAAAACGTTTTTTTTCATCTTATATTTTTCGTCGCACAAAAAAACGAGAAATTTTTCAATGAACAAAACAGAAAAGGGAAAAATCTACTTCAGTACGGACTGATACACGAGACAAAAATAGTTCAGTTTAAAGATTTTAGTCTTGGGTTTTGGCAAGGATTGCGTCGTAGGAAATTTGCCTTCTATAAAGACGGAAAGAAGTGGCATCTGATAATTTTGAGAAGACAAAAAATAAATAGATAAAAAATGAATAATGAAAAAGGAATAAAAACAAGCAAAAAAAAAAAAAAAAAGATGGCGCAATCGTGTAAGTTTGTCGTTTGACTGCGATTCGTAAGCAGACGAGATTTAAGCAGACGAGGTTTTGCGTGAAGTTTTCCAGAGACCAAACAAAGACCAGACAAAAATGTAAAAAAAAAGTAAAAATAAAATAAATTCAAATAAAATAAAAGAATAACGAAACTTCGTTTTGTTTTTTTGTCAAAGATTAAAAGTGAAAGCTACAAAAAGCAGTCAACAAGTAAAGTTTGTCTGCTTTTAAAAAACAGCAGCTGTAACATCAAAATAAACGAACAAGACATGCTCGGTAATGTTGGAGAACTCATGAGCGACATTTTCAAGTGAACTCCTAAAAATGGACACACCTATGTTGGCTGTCTAAAAATATATTAGCTCTGTGCGAACACTGGATGCAGTTTAGAGAATGGATAAAAGAGAGTATCAAGGGAATCTGTGTTATCATCACGGCTTTATTATAGGTTGCACATTCTCTTGTAGGCATATTTTGTCGAAAGCATGTGATAAGGATTTGATATTTTGCTCTAATTCGTCTTTTGTTGCAAGCGAGCAAGATGTCGCTATTATACTTGAAAATACCCGTACTCAGATTAACCTAACAAAAAACTCCAAAATTTCTATTATTGTAATCTGAGTACTGGTATTTTCGACCATCTTTGGTCATTTTTAAGAATTTGATATTCCTATATTCTAGAATTCGGGAGTTTTTGTGCTCAAGGAATTTTTTGAATGTGCGTTATTCATTATTATCTCACCCTTGAACAAATCCTTAATGAAGCATCCTACAAAACAGAAGATATGCAGCCACATACCTCTGATCTTACAAACCACCCAAGAAAAGTGAACAAGATATGTTGTGCTCTGCAGGATAAGTAAAGATTATCTCATACATGACATTCTACAATGGACTCATGGACACATTAGTGCTGGCCGATCAGAAAAAAATTATATTCACAAACTTTGTGAGGACACTGGATGACATCTAGAGGACTAACCAAAAGTAATGAGAGAGAGAGAGAGAGTCAAAAGAATTTGTACCTTAAGCATACCTTGAGGATGCATATATCTATCTGGATAGAAAAATGTCCAACTAAATCGTAAATGATATTAAACGGTCATAAGCCAGGCCTTTTATTAATATAATATATTAAAACAATACTGTTGCAGTATCAACCGACTGATTAATTGATTTTAACGGCAAATTATTCCGTCTTGGGTTATTTTATGTCTAGAATTTCAGTAGTCGTGTTTATCGTACGTTTATATTTACATTTTTTGCGTATTTGTTTCTTGATAGATTTTTGAACACTGTCAAATAGTAATAATAATTCTTAAGCAGATTTACTTGACCCATAGATTGGACCCTAACAAGTGCTACCACTCTGGAAGTAATAGCAGTTAAGGGATATTCCATACTATCAAGGAACCTTACCACCTGACGCAGTTTCAGATCATATCCAGGACCCTTTTTTAGTTTCCTCTTCTGCGCGAAATAAAGTCAAGTTATTTGAAGCCCCACCAATAGGGCGTTTTCCAGACATATAGAGGTAATATGACTCATAGTTTCATGTTTTCACGATCATCGAGCAATAACATGACAGTAGTTTTGCGAAGTCTATAAGACAATTGAAAGTATATAGTAAGTTCGATGCTCATAGATTTTTCGAAGCTTATGATTTTGTGTTATTACTCTGTAGGGAGTAGAATGTTCATCGGATACGATTTGCTCTGGGTGCTCAATATTAGTGACCTTTTTCAAAACTAAACAGATCTTAGTAAATAAAACGATTATCTGTGAATCGAAACGAGCCTTGATTTGATATAATGGTTGGCAGGATGACTTTAATCATTATATCTACGTAGTAAGTTCGACGACAAATATTTTTGACCTCGTGCTTCAAATTTGCACGCCAGTGACCTCACTTCAACGGTGCTTAAGATCGACCGTCTCCCAGGTAAAAAAATCCGGGCACTCACTCGTCATATTTGAGTACAGGGCTCTCCGGTTCTCACACACACACACACACACACACACACACACACACACACACTCATATATATATATATATATATATATATATATATATATATATATATATATATCTTGTTCCTAATTAAATTAAGAGGAATATCTCGGATAACAACAGCTGAGATTATTAACAGATGTACTAGGAGTAAATGTAAAATATATATGGGGATAGTCATTCGTTCTACGATCGTAGATTGTTTAGAAAATCGTACTTGCTACGGGACCACCGACAAGTACATAAATTAGGATGGGTTGACCTACAGGGAATGATTTGAAATCTCTCGATGAACGAACGGAACGTGGATTCGGCACAATGTTCCTAATAAGTCAGGTGACGTTGTTTAAAGAAACGAACGCTGATTCATTGATCAAACAGCCAACTTTTTCATGTTATACAACTTTTCCAAAGTTTTTATATATTTTTACACATTTTATACATCCATCGTTAACTTAACATCACTAATATAACCCCTCATAATCCTGATGATGGTTCAGCAGAACCGAAACGCTATAGTGTCGACTTTATTTCGCAATAATTCCCTCCTTCTACTTGGATTACCTTGTTAGCAATTTTTTTTTTACAAGCTGTTGGATTACAATCCATTATTTTCTTCCATGTATATATATATATATACATATATATATCCCCGCTGTATTGCCTGGAACAGGCAGCAAGAGGTATTGGCCTCAACATGATAAAACAGAATTCGTGTGTTTTAAACAATATGGAGTCGTTTCTAAATTGAATGGAAGGCTAATAAAATTAATAAATTAGTTCACATATTTCAATAGCAAAATCTCATCAACTAAAAGCGATGTCAACTTACACATAATAAATGCATGATGGACTGCAATTTATAAGTTATCTATCATATAGAAATCTCAACTCTTTGATAAAATAAAACGAGGGATTATTCTAAGCTGAAACCGTATCGGTACTACGGTATAGTTGCACCACCTGGACTCTAACAAAACGATTAAAGAAAAAGTTAAATGTTGTTATACTTTTGAAAATTCATTGGAAAGGAACCTACAAAACAACAGTAGTAAGTATTCTTACCATCTATCTCGTAAAGATTCCAAGACGAACCAGACATGTTGGGCACAGCTGGAGAAACAAGGACGAAATCATTAGTGACTAGACACTCAAGTGTTGGCCAACTAGCAAAAACTTATATCAGTTCTTTGTGGACATTGGATGCTGTCTAGATGACCTAATAAGAAAGATGATCGATTGAGAGAGAGAGAGAGAGAGAGAGAGAGAGGAATCCGTGCTACCAGCATGATATATACATCATCAAGTTCCGCTGACAGAATAGATTTCCCTGACTCTCTCTCTCTCTCCTTCTCTCTCTCTCTCTCTCCACCCGTCTTAATCATCCATCGTTGCCGGTAGCTCCTCCAATCTACACCCAGTGTTCCCACAGTGTGGATATAAGTTCTAGCTGGTCGGCTAACACTTGTGTGTCCATGTGTTAGAATGTCACAAATAAGTTTGTCCTTTCTTCTCCAGCAGTGCCCCGCATTGGCATTTGTCGGCTTTCTTTCATTAAGTAACGAGGCTTTTTTCACGTTATCTTGTTTTTTTTCTAATTGCTATTACTTCTCATGGAACTCGAAATTTGGCTCTTGATTTTGTTGGAATGCACTGGGCTTCATATGTCTCATGAATAGTATTAAATTTGTTTCTTACAGCTACTGTAATATGATTTTTAATAATACTATTATTGAGCTTTAAATGTTTGAATCCTTTTTCAGCGTAGATTCAGGTGAATCTTTTCTGAGACTATTTTGTGATGGGAAGATACTTCTTCAAAAGAAGAGGATGCTTCACAGTTCATAGCACAATTTATCCACTTCTTGTTTATTAATATAAAATCTAATTGTGTTTTAGAGTTACTTGGGTTGGTGTAGGTCCATAGTTTTCTCTTCCGTTTATGGAATTTAATATCAAGGCACGAAAGGCTGTTCGCGGGTGAAAAATCCACTTGATATTCATTATTTCTCTTTGACGAGTTGGGTAAGCAGAATTTGCTATTTCCAACTTTGCCTATTTGAGCGTTCATATATCCATCGATGATTGGAACGTTGTGTTTGGGAATGTGTCGGATAAGAGAAGAAAACTTTTTATTGAAGGTGATGATGTTCGTTTCATCACTGGCATTAGTGGGATTGTAGCAAAAGACAATTGTTGCGCAGGGGTTGCCATGAATCCGGACGAGAATTATGTGTGCTTCATGGAAGTATACATAATTCTCGTTTGGATTCTCTCTATGCTATTTCGTAACTCTAAGGCAGGAGGACTGAAAAGTATTTCAACACCTCCTATGACTGCATTAACAGAATTTTTCCAGATGTCGAGATAAATTCCCATTTATTACCAATCTCGTAGTATTCTATTTTAGTTCGCTATGGTTGTGTTTATTTATATTAAAGTGTATATATATATATATATATAGTTTTTTTAACTGCAAACACGGTCAGCTCAGGTAACTGGTCTACCGTGCTTAAAGTCCGAATATTGAATGTCACTAGGTTAACAATGTTAATTTTGATTTGGGTTTGAGCACTGCAGCTAATTTTTTAAACACTCGGGCCTGAACTATAACCTCATAAGGACGCACCTCTGGTTTACCCGGGCGAAGAGCTATGTGGTTTGGACGTACGGTTTGAAGTAGAGTTGTGGCAATCTTTCATTGTTTTTCCCTCACCAATAGACCCCACCTTTATAGATGAGTAGCCATAGTTTCCTGACTGAACTATTTGATCCTAGCCGTTCACCGATGATTTTTTTCCCGTCCAGCAGCTGGTGAAGCGCACCGTTCAGCCGTCTTTACTTCTACCAAGATGCTTCCTAAGGGTTCCGTTAATATACGCTTGTATTTTTGGGTGGGAAGCGGGTGTAATGGATTCTTTATTTTTGTCTGGGTTTGCAGGACCAAATTTTACGCTTTATTATTTATATCATTAAGCGAATTTCATAACGTGAATTAACATTTGAAAGTTTAAGATATAAGTACAAAAATTCCTTTTTATTTTATTCAAGCTTTATGGATTGATATCATTCTTTACTTTAACAACCTTCGATTTAGTTATTGCCCTTATACACACGTGCGTACTTACTTCTTAAAAATTTCTAAGTTTTAACTAAGTATAGTTCAAACTGTCCCCCTTTCAATTTTATCTGAGTTTGTGGGGTTTAAGCTTACATCCTTATATCTGCCACTACTTTTTCTTTACTGATTTCTTACTGATATTAATCTTTAAACATTTTTCATTCAAGTCGCTTTTTGGATTTAAATTCTAGTGCCAATAATTCAAACGACAAACGAACGGCTGTTTAATTATACGTCTTTCTAGTTTCTTAATTACGTTCGCAAAAAAGTTCGACCGGATGTCTATTTTCAAAATTCTATCTTTAACCATATTTTTTAAATATCAAAAAGACTGATTTTACTTCGATCATTGATCTAAGAATATACAAAAATACGTATATACATATTTTTACATATCAACAAGTTAAAACCGAAAGTTTTTCTTTGAATTATTGTAGAATGGCCACTATCACCACTAGTATTGCTATCAAAATTGACAATATTTAGAATAAAAAGTAAAAAAGAAAATTACGAAAAAATGGTCGGAATGAATGTTTGAATTCGAGACGCTTCTCCGACAGTTCAAGTAAAAAACATCGTTAATGATGAATAAAAAGAAAATACAGTTTAATATATATATATATATATATATATATATATATATATATATATATATATATATATATATATATATATATACAGTAATCGATAATTCATATATCTAAAAACAAACAAAAACAAACAAAAGAAAAACTCTGAACTTTTAGCGCCAATTAGTTTCATATTTTAATGAACTGTAATGATGTGTACTGTAACTGTTGCGAAATAAATTCTGTGCAAATTTAAAAGATCACAAAAAAAGTAGATGGCAATTTACAAAGTCTATATATCTCTCTTTGTATGATGTTAAAATGTAAATAAATAAATAATCAAGCTCGGTCACTGGCATCAAATAGATAAATAAGTTAAATATGATGTAGTGAATTTTCATAAGATATGGTTATTTAAGTTACATTTTTAAATAAAGCAATGTATATCAAATTAATATCGTAAATAAACAAACACTTAATATGAAATTGTACATAATTAAAATATACATAATTTTTCACATTTTTTGATGAATAAAGAATATAATATAAAGAATAGATGATTGGATGAATCAATAATCAAATAAATGAAAAAATCATCTCTTCTTTTATTTACTTTAAGATATACTGTTATCTAGGAGTGACAGAAAAGATGTACGTAATTTTGACGTTAGCATTTATCATCGTTCCACACACACACACACACACACACACATACACACACACACACACACACACACATATATATATATATATATATATATATATATATATATAATGACCCAAAATATTAACAAACTATGCTTTAAAGATATTAGTATTAATTATATTCATGAATTTTAATTAATACCTTTGTAAGAAATAATCATTAGAATAGAGTTTAGAAAGACGTTCAATGTTTACATCTAAATGTTGCTTATTTGAAGTGTTCAAACATTTCAAAGGGGAAAAAACCTTTCAAAATCCTAAGCGGATCATTTGTTTTTTCTTCCTTTCAAATTATTAAAATGAAACTTTTATTATGTGTTCATTAAGATCATTTGTTTCCAGGTTCAGCTTAGTTTCAATTCCATTAGGACTCAGCTTGAATTTCAAACAGGTATAAAACGCGGAAATCACGCGTGGAAAGCCGAAAAGACTGTTGTCAAAAAATTAATGGAATGAAATGAAAGTTTTTACTCAGTAATCGATGAATAATATATTGTTTAAAAATTAGAAAGGAAATAATCACGGAAACATGTGAAAACTGAATCGAATGTAAAAAACTTTAAGGAACATTGGTTGTCATGCGGCAAAATTTTTATATATGTACTACATAACAACATTTAGTTGTTCCCCCTTACTTTTCTCTGTCTCTCTACTTTATTTTCTCTACATCTTCCCCTTTATCACTCTGTCTTCCTTTCTCTCTCCATCTCTCTCAATCTTTCTCTTTTATCACCTCATTCTACCTTCTTATCTTTCCTCTCTTAACTCATTTCCGTCTCTCTACTACTTTCTACCTATCCCTTTCTCTCTTTCTACTTCTCTTTACATTTTCTTTCAGTCTTCTCTCTCTACTCTTCTCTCTACTTCCCTGTCAACATCTCTCTCTATATCTTTCTTTCTTTATATGTCT
Organism: Sepioteuthis lessoniana; assembly: GCA_963585895.1. Lineage (NCBI taxonomy): Eukaryota > Metazoa > Mollusca > Cephalopoda > Myopsida > Loliginidae > Sepioteuthis > Sepioteuthis lessoniana. The sequence goes on from CAUZXS010006661.1 coordinate 27,685, forward strand.
CTCTGTCTATCTCTCTCTCAACATTTCTCTCTTGACACTTCTCTCTCTCTACTTTTCTCTATCAACTTCTCTCTCAACTTTTTTTACCTCTCAATCTCAACATTTACCTTTTATATCTCTCTGTACCTTTTTCTCTCATTAGCTCTCTCTATATATTTCTCTCAACCTCTCTCTTTCAATCTTCTCCCTAAATGCCTCTCTCTATCTTTATCTCTATATATCTCTCTCAAGTTCCTCTGTATTTCTTTCTCAAACGCTTTTATTTAATATTTCTCCCTTTACATCTCTTTCAACATCTCCTCTCTCTACGACACACAGGTATATTTTAGATTTCAGCAAGAGTTTAGATGTCCCCAGCGTCTTATAAACCCTTTGAATTCAGGGCCCCTCACACTCGCGGGCATCTTCTGGTTGAAAAGTAGCTGAAAATTTTACATGTTATAATCTCTTATCTATCAGGCAATAGAAAGGCAATAGTGATACAGAAATGGGTATTCGTCGGCTAGAATTCAGGCTGCAGCCCATGTGTATAAATGTTCTTGGAAGTAGCATAAATACCGATCGCTTGGGTTGTAAGGTGTTTAGCGTATCTTCTGTGGTTGGAAGTATTAATTGTACAATGCTTTACTCTGTTTGTAATGTGAAAGCTGCATAAATGAATGCGCAACGTAATGTAATTGAAAAAAATATACTTAACGAGTTCAAATTGACCATAAAATTATAGAATCAACTAAAAATATTGGTTACATGAAAGCTGAAGGCACATTTGATTACGAAACAGTAATCAGAGGGTTAAAGAAATTTCAGTCGGTTTGCAAGAACCTCGATGTTCATGAAAGTTCATGTAGGTCTCAGACTGTTCATTTTAAGTCTGTTCTCTAAGTAAAGAGTCAAATCCGGCGAGTAGCACACGGAGAGTATCAGGGGGGCTCGGCATCTCATAGTCCAGAGTGATTCGCCCCCTTCACGATCTCACCAAAAGCATCCGGAGCTGTCGAATTGTACCTCACATTACTAAAATATTGCAAAACTTTTGACTCACCTTAGCATATAGTATTTTCTTTTTTATCTTTCAATGATTCTTAAACAGTTGATTATGAAATTGTGCTTATTAATCTTTCTTTATGCAAAGTTTTATCAATTAATGTAATCTGAGTTACATTTTACTGTCTTGTTAATGATTTTGCAAATAGTAAATATGAAAAAGACTATCATAAATCAGACGACAAAAAGTAATTATAATAATAATAATAATCGCCATTATTATTTGTCAAAGCAATGGTACCATTGAATTATATAGAAAATACAAAGGAGGCTACAAATTAAAAAAGTCACAGGAAAAGATAAGCTACGTCATGTACATAAGTAAGTAAGTTGGCGACCATAGTCGAGGGTAACCCGAAGGCTCCCTTTTCGATAGCTACTACACCAATGTGTAGGGGAGGGCGCTACTCATTTGCTAAAAATGAAAAAGAACAAGAAACCCTTATACAGACTATTAGAATATGCAACCAGGATATAGAAATGGAGTTTGAGATTGAAAAAGTGTATGATGCTTAAAATGAAAAAAGGGAAAAAGGAAACAACGGAGGAATAAAACTGGCCAAATCAAGAAAGCAACAGAATATTAGGAGCAAAAGAAACTTACAAATACCTGGGAATATTTGAAGCGGATATCTTCAAGCAAACGAAGATGAAAGAAAAAGAAAGGAATATCTCAGGAGAACAAGAAAACTTCTTGAAATCAAATTCGACAGCAGAAATCTTATCAAAAGGACAAATACGTACTCAGCAACCCCCCATGTAAGATACTCTGGATCATTTCGAAAATGGACAAGGGTGGAACTTAAATGGAACAAATAACAAGATATTGATGACAGTGCATAATACTTTATACCCGAGGGATGATAGAGACAGGTTAAATGTGTCAATAAAAGAAGAAGGAAGAGGATTCACCAGCTTTAAGGATTGCGTCGATGATATAATTCAGAGACTCGAAGAATATAAAAAAGAGGAAGAAAGACTTATTACAACATTATTATTTCTATAAGTTATTTCTGTAATTACTGTTGTTAGCAGTAATAACAGAAATAACTTAAAGAAAACTGGAAAGTCTCAAGAGAAAAAAGTCCTGGAAAAATGGAAAGAAAAACAAATGTATGGATACTTCAAGAGACAAAGTTAGGACATTGCACATAATTTGGACATGGTCAAGAAGAGGAAAGCTGAAGAGAGAAACAGTGTCAAAAAACTAATAATGTCAAACAAAATCTGATAAAAGACAGAAAAATAGTAAGTGTACGTTATGTGAAGACA
>CAUZXS010006661.1:35000-144344 GCA_963585895.1 Sepioteuthis lessoniana
TAATATGTTGTTGTAGCGTCGGGCACTTTCTTACAAACTTTTTGATTTGCATTTATAATTTCATGTTATATATATATATATATATATATATATATATATATATATATATATATATATATATATATATATATATATATATATATATCAATCAATCTATATATCTAGTTTATCAAATATGATCTGATCAGGGCCGGTAATTCACCTTCTCACATGAAATTTGAGACACTTCTCTAATTTTTTCATGTTAATGTGAATGATAAGCAAAAAATAACACACACACACACACACACACACACACACACACACACACACACACACACACACACAGACACACACACACACACACACACACACACACACACACACACATATATATATATATATATATATATATATATATATATATATATATATATAAATATAAAGTTTGTTCAATTAGTGTTTAATAATTAATTCTAATGCTAAAATGAAAACATATTCTTAAAAAGTCTGAGGTTTTGGGCTTGTGTGGTCGCAAGCTGTAGCTTATTGGTAAAGTCCTGCATTGGATTTTATGTCTGTGTGTCAGACAAAGCAAAGTTTTGTAAATTCAAAGATTTTTTTTTTAGCATTACACTTTTCCTCGTCTCCTAAAGAGGATTGACCTACTGTAAGACGGAACCAAAAAATGGTAATCGTATCGGTAGAGAACGAAAGTCTTGGGAATTGGGCAAAAATAAAATACTGGAAAAAATTGAATTAGAAAAATTAGAATTTGTTTTGTTAAAAAATGAAACTGTTTTAAAAAGTAAGATTAAGACATATATGTAATCTGTTTTGAGAGAGAGAGAGAGAGAGAGAGAGAGAGAGAGAGAGAGAGAGAGAGAGAGTGGATGAAATGAATAAAGAACAAATAGTTTTGAGAGGGACAGATTGGAAAAGAGAGAATAAAGAAAGAAAGAAAGAAAGAAGATAAAATCGATAAAGGAAAATTAATGTCCTGAGAGAGAGAGAGAGAGAGAGAGAGAGAGAGAGAGAGAGAGAGAGAGAGAGAGAGAGAGAGAGAGCTGAAAAAAGAAACAGAATTAAGTTTTTTCTTAAAAAAAAGCAAAATAAACTTCTACAAACACTCATGCTTTTAAATGTAAAATGCAAGTTGTACATTTGGAAATTTTTGTCATGATTTTTAAACATTTAATTTTATTATCAAACGTCTGATTTAAATATAAAATATATACCAAGATTTTTTCACCAACTATTTGGCATAAACAAAAAATACCTACAAAACTGAGAGCATAAATAGAAATAATCATAATTGTAAAATACAGGCATATTTACTTGTCCTGAAGCTAGGTTTTCATCATGGGGGCGCCAGTCATGTAACATGCCTTTGGCTGGAATAGCCTGGCGGAGCATATTCCTTTCTGAGTCTAAAATTGGTTTGAATTCAGAGTTTTCCTTCTCCTAGACAGGTTGTCAAACCAATGTCAAAGTGACCAGCCTGTCCTACAATTAACCTAAACCTGAAAGGAAAATAGTTGATTTCATACTTTCCCCAAAGGTATTAACGCTATGTGGAATGAAAACAACCTAGTTCAGGAGTTAAACTCGGATCACCGTGCCTATTTACAATAATAATAACCGTTACGGTTGAATGATTAAACAATATCAATGAAGAAAAACTAGCTTTACTTGATGAACTGAACTGAGTTTTAGACAAGCCAGTACATAGAGTGAAGTGAGATAAATAGATAGGAACAAACTAAGATATATATATATATATATATATAGAGAGAGAGAGAGAGAGAGGGAGAGATATGTGAAAAGACTGAGATAGATAGTTATGAACAGACTGAGATAGATAGATAGATAGATAGATAGATAGAAACTGGATTAGAAAGATCGATTGATATGAACGGATTGAGATAGATTAATACAGATACGTGGTGCATTCAATAAGTTTCCAGAGTTTTTTGTACAGGCATTGAAAATTCACTATGTTATTGCTATACATCTTATGAGATGACTGACCAACTTTTATGATTTCAGGTTCAAATGAACAGCTACAGCAGCAGAAGTTGTTGGAACGGTACAACAAGTGCATTACAGCCGGAGGAGATTACTTCGAAGGGGACTAGAGTTTCATGTATGCACTATCAATATAAGTGCCCATACGAAAAAAGTCTGGAAACTTATTTAATGATCCTCGTATATGAATAGAATGAGCAAAATAGATTGATAAATAGATAGATAGGAACAGAATTATATATATATATATATATATATATATATATATATATATATATATATATATGACGTAAAGTCAGTTGGGTTTCAATCACTGCTTGAAGCATCTCGTAGGTCTAGCCTCACTTAAGAGTTGTGATACAACGAAACATTCTGTGGATGGCAATATATATATATATATATATATATATATATATATATATATATATATATATATATATATATATATATATATATATATTGTAATCCATAGATAGATAGATAAATGGATAAGATGACAGAAAATATGAGATACTTTTTTAGATTGATAAATACATGTTTTCCTTAAACGATATGACGAACTCGTTTTTTTGTTGGAGAATATTTTAAGTCTTTTAGTACCTTTATGATAAATAATTAAAACATAAAAGTCATTTTACTTGGAGGATGAATATTTTACCATACATAACGAATATCAGCAAGAAAATTTATTTCAACATTCACTTTAGAAGGCTACAACTCACCTGCTCTCACGCGTATATATATATATATATATATATATATATATATGAAAGAATATTAGGACAGTGTAGATGTACATTCGACGGCTCTGGGTGATTGTCAGTTTCTCGCTGATGTAATCTTCGGGCCAAATCTTCTTTTCCTTATAGCATCAGTCACGCTCAGTAGGGTGTGGCTATTCGTCTACAAATGTCTAAAACTGAAATCAGTTAGAGTTGGTATCTAAAAAAAATTGGCATTACTAATTGAAAGCCAATCTTGAGAAAAAATGGTGCAGTAAAGAGCGTCTACTCCATCTAGAAATATATATATATATATATATATATATATATATATATATGGGGGGTCAGCGTTTTCTCTTTTTAACAAATATATATATGAATATATATGCAAAGAGAGAGAGAGAGAGAGACAAGACAGAAATGGAGAAATAGTGAAAGGGTGAGATAGATGAGGGATTTTAAAAAATTGCGTATAAAGTTTGTGTTATTTATTGATGGTTTGGTTGTTTAATGGCATATCAGCTCTTTTTAGGTTATTTAACGCCAAAGCCATTCTCCTAGAAGAACAGTAGTGGTACTATTTAACCCATAGCTGTGAGGATAAGGGGGTTCATACCTTTCCCAAGGGTATTTGTCTGAAAGTGAACGTGATAGCGCGACTGGAGTACGAACTCGCGTACCACGATTCCTCAGTCCACCGCTTTAACCATTACACCACGAGGACACCCAGCTATTTATTCAGGAAGATCGCACAATAATTAGGATTGAGCGAATATAGATATATGATGACACAGAAAGCAGCATTGTTTCTGTGTATTCATATGTATGCACACACACTCACACACTCACACACACACACACACACACATATATATATATATATATATATATATATATATATATATATATATATATATATATATATATATATATATATATATATATATATATATATATATATATATATATATATATATATATATATATTCCTTTTTCATGGAAATCAAAAGTGATGAGTCATTTTTTACTAAAGTATGTTTCTATGTACACATCACATATTCGTCTTTAAATTTTTCATGGTTTGCATTTGCCGGCCATCAATACTTGGATATTCAAGCAGGAAGGCTTCTGTTAAAATCTGCTTAAGATCTCTGTTTTATTAGATAATATTTTCAGTAGCTTCAAAATAAATATTTATGTGGGATTAAAATAATTTTTACCATAAACCAATTCCAAACAATGCAACGTTTACATTTGGGGAAAAAAATTCAGAAAAAAATTATTTTTTCAAAAAAAGAATTCTCTTATTTATTGAATCACCTTTATATGTAAATACATATGTTATTTGATACTGAAAATTCTATCCATGACAGCATCATTCCGACATAACATATAATGAATATGAAAAGCTCTCTGTGTAGTAAATATAAATTCACCAGTATTAATAAATGTTTCAACTGCAAACGTTCGATGTGCACCGATCTAAGGCATAAAAGTAATCGTGGCTAAAAAAAACATTGGCTAGATGGAGTTACCATTACCACTTCCCGAAGTATGTTTGCACTACACAGGTAACAGTTTGAAAAGTGGAACGTATTTTTGTTTTACTCAATATATATATATATATATATATATATATATATATATTGAAAGATTTCACACGGAAATCTCAATTTCTCATTTTTAGGATCATCTGTCGATAAATAAAACTTTTCTATTTCGAAGTCACCGCATTTAAAAACAACTCCTTCATACATTCACTTCATATAATTACATCAGACCGGTGCGATAGTTACGATTAACATATATAAATTTTGATATTTAATATACAAATTGCACAAACTTGGATATTGCAAAACTGACAGAGAACCGTAAATTGTGGTTTATATTTTTCGATATTAAATATCAAATACACTTTGTCTTTCTTCTGTCTTATATATATATATATATATATATATATATATATATATATATATATATATATATATATATATATATTGTGACGTAAAGGTCCCCACTACATTCAGCACTTTTGCTTGTGGAGGTGTCGGACACTTACGGAGGTGGCAAATACTGAATCAATTCAGGGAATCACCTGAACATTTGTTCATTGGCTTGAGACATTCAAGTAGATTTTGAGAAATAGGAATTCTGGTCATTTAAGGAATAAAATTGAAAAAGTAATGTTGTCATCTTTGGGACTAGAATAAAACAGTTTATAAATGAACTTTTGTTCTTCATCGACCATATCACATCTTCTCTTTGAAGCTGGTAAGAAGAAGAAAAAGTTACATTGGAAAATAACTTTTTGTAACCAACAACTTTTATGTTCTTTTCTGTCTTTGAGATCATGTGACAACATTCATCCTGCGACACCTCACTATACCACTATATATATATATACATATATATATACATATGTGTGTGTGTGTGTGTGTGTGTGTGTGTTATGTACAAGGTGCTCCAGTCTAATGATAAAGCCGTAGTGAAAGCAACCCTTCTAGGAGGAGTTAACTCCAAATGCAAAACGGGAGACGGAAACTCCAGTATTAAACCTCATCTGACTTGTAGGTATCCTCTGACGAGAAAAGTCTAAGAGAAAGTACTCTGAAATTTGCATAGATACTAGTTATTTTGAAAAGTTTGTTCCAGGCTTGTAACAATGTCATTTCAATAAAAACATCCATTGTTGTTCAACCAACAATTTTTTTCCATCATAAAATCAAAACATTTTCGCGTTGACTTTAACATCATAAATAAATTCTTCACGTTTGGAATACTTTGTTTTCTATTTTCTTAGTATATATATATATATATATATATATATATATATATATATATATACATTTTCACCAATATTTTATATTTTTCAATTGCTAAAATGTAGAAAATCTTAATTTTTTTTAGTCTGAAGAAGTTCTTCCTTAAATAAAGAACGAAATATTGCTATTAGCCAAATTAAAATGTTTGATTTATCCACTTTTCCACTTATTTCTATCATATATATATACACATACATATGATACGTATATATATACACACACACACACACACACACACACACACACACACACACACACACACACATATATATATATACGCATCATATGAGTGTTTGTGTCTGAAGCGAGCTTCATAAATTGATAGAAACATATGGAGATTGTAATGAAAGTACAGATCCATAGACACGATTGCAAATGCTGGATGAATGTATTTGTATTTCAATTTGTACTAATATCCTTGAGAAAGGTAAAAACCCATCTGTTCTTCGCTCAGCAATGGGTTAAATAGGAGGGCAGTTGGGTTCTCTTGCTTTAGTTGGGCAACTGAATTCAAAACTTGAGAAGTATTGTTCCTGATAATCTGTGGCACACTGGTACACCATTCTTGTTATCAGCTCATCCCTAGAAAGTGATACTGATTCTACACAGACATTTACCACTATAAACAAATCACCTACGTAGGTTGTCCAACAGTTCACATCTTTAACCGAACTGTTAATATCAACGAAATAATCCATCATATATATATATATATATATATATATATATATGGATTATTTCGTTTTATCTTATATATATATATATATGACAAGGGAACTTTTCTTTTTATGAGCTTAATTTTTTTCTAATACTTTCTTGCTAGAGTCTTTGTTTTGAGATCCAGTTCATAGCGAAACAAATAAAACAGAATTCAACACTGGCATTAACATACTAAACATCTTCAACAACTAACCCACTAACCAAAGTACCCCAGCACTAATAAACAGTTCCAACAATATAAATTTCACACCCAAATTAAAGAAAAACAAAAATTATATTTTAAAACGTGTAAGAATCCTCTTAAAGACGATCCACCGACATAATCGAAAACATTTAGGAGCAGTAACTAGGGCAACTTCTGTATCAACTGGACTCTGATATAAGGAAACCAGCGAGAAATAAAATAAAATCATGTAAAAATGAGGTTCTGTGGCCTTAAACAATGTGTGTAAACAATAATTTGCTGTCAAAATATACATTTATAAATATATAAAATTTCTCTCTCTCTCTCTCTCTTTCTCTCTCTCTCTCTCTCTCTCACACACACACATATATATATGATTTTCCAGTTTCATATTATAAGAAATATTTCCTATAATTGCCTTTCTAACAAAATATAACTTCTTGTTTTCATTTGGTTATTGTTTTTTCATATTAATTCCTGTTATTACACTTTTGAATATTTTGTTTGATATTTTTTCTTCGCTGTTTTTTGATTTTTTCTCCTCTTTTCTTACGGGCTAAATGCTCTTTTTGTTCTATTTTGTTTTATCCTATTTCACATTTAATAACAAAGAAATTTTCTTCAATGTTGATTCCTGGCTTATGAGACCGGTAGCAGAATTCAAAGAATCTTATCTTTCTATCTTGATGCCTTGCTGAAGAATTTTCTTACGTCATAATAGCTAATTTTTTGGTCTTTTTCTACTATTGTCTTTTGATATCTTTCTTTCTTTCTTTCTTTCTTTCTTTCTTTCTTTCTTTCTTTCTTTCTTTCTTTCTTTTCCTCCATTATATTAAAATCATTTTCCTGTTTTTCAATAGTTTTTCAATAATTGTACATCCATATTCTTTTAAAAGCCTAGACTGCTTTTTTCTCTTCCTTTTTACCAATACTTCTTTGCTCGTTCATTCAGTTGTTTTTCTTTTCTTTCTTTCTTTCTTTCTTTCTTTCTTTCTTTCTAAATTAATTCTTATTTTCATTTATTTATGTAAAAGATATTTTTCTGTTTTTCGATAGTTTTCCGATCATTATACATCCATATACTTTTAAAAGCCTAGACTCCTGTCAGGTTTTTAATCTGAAAAAAATTCCTGTTTTGTATCGATATTTCCATATTTGTATTATTATTGTTCCGTTTTGGAAATTTAAAAATATATTCATATTCAAATTAAAAATGAAAATGAAAAGAAAAAGAAATTAATTTTCTTAATTTTTTTCAGAAATATTGCATATGTTTAAATTCAGTTTTGTCCAAATTTCCTTTTCAAATTGATTTTGACATTGAAATAAAATGGGAACTAAACATTCTTTTTTTTTTTACCTTGGACTCTGCAGTTATTTATCAAGTAAAAAGATAGCACCCTGAGAAAAATTTCCCCCTCCAGGAATGTCGTGTCTCTAAAATCCTCTTCATTATTCCACAAAGAATGGCATTTTATTCTCCCTGTTCCAAGATTTTTTTTTTCGATCGGAAGCGAAAGAACGATGTTGAATACCTGACACGCTTCAATTCGATTTCAACATTTTTTTCTTTTTGAGAATTTATTTTTCATTTTTGCATGTTTTATTTGTCTTGAGGCGAATAGCAAAGCATTTGCAAATGTGCGTCCAATACACAATGAAAGATGTGTCAATATGAAGAAGTTTTTGTAAGACTTTTCATTACTCTACATACGTACAAAGGCGTATGAATAATCAATCCATTCAAATATACGTATATTGTGGAGGCTGAGGACGTGTTTGCTTAGAGTATTCATATGTATATATAATTCATAAATAAAGTCATCTAAAAGCAAATGCCGTTAGGAAAGTGCGTAATCCGACAATATACAGTGGTGAAAAATAGAATTACAGCACACTGAAGGACGATGACCGTTCTGACTTGAGTCGATTATGTATATAATTGATATAACCCTTATTTTAAGATTGTAGATAGAATCATTTACTGCAGTCCAATTACCTGTACATCAACTTGAGTGGATTAATGACATATCAAATACTTTCATTTTTATTTTCTGTCTGTATATTTAGTTATAAAAAAGTAAACACAGATATTATGTGATTTGTACACGTTCTAATTTCATTTGTGTGTAAGAGCTATCTATCTATCTATCTATCTATCTATCTATTCATTTTAGTCTCTTTCTTTCTTTCTTTCTTTCTTTCTTTCTTTCTTTCTTTCTATTCATTTTAGTTTCTTTCTTTCTTTCTTTCTTTCTTTCTTTCTTTTATATATTTCTATTGTATTCATTTCTTTTCGCCTGATCGACTGGGCCCGTAGAATACACCGACTGCTCACTATTGCAGAGATGTAGGACCTTCCCAATGAGTGTCCTGGGCATGACACTAACACATCGCAGTTCTGAAGCTTTCAGAAATGTTGTGTACACCTCAATTGACAATATTCCAAGATCCACTGAAAACTGTTTGGATCCAAGTTATGGGTCAAATAGAACGATTTCATCATTTACTACACTTAAAAAACTATTTAACTGTGTGCAAACAAATCATTAATTGAAGTATTAACATTAGATATTAATATTTGAAACTATTTAACGGCGTAATCGAAAGAATAATGTTGAACAGAATTAGTACTGTTTGCTATGCATGAAAACGTCTATTGTCCTGGTATGACATTTAACTGCATCTGATGATGGATTTGGGGAAACGTGGAATACTCCTTTATTACTATTACTCTCAGGTCCACTCTGCCTCGGGTCTTATCTATGGATCAACTAGAACTGTTCAGTATTTTCCTAGGGATTATTATTAATATTAATTAGAATTCTTGGAGTTAAATAGCAATGCTTGAAACCAATTAACTGTGTGCAAACAATAAATGGCTATACTTGAAATCATTTAACTGTGTGCAAACAAATTATTAATATTAAAGAGAATTATTTGAGTTAGATAACAATACTTGAAATAATTAACTGTATAAAACAAATGAACTTAAATTCGTTTAAAAATAATGTTCCCTACAAAGAATTCGCTTACAAATCATGTATATAATATATATATATAAACCGGATTTGGTATCAAATAGCTCACAAAGGTTGATATGTCATAAAACACAACCAAGCAAAACCGTTTTCTTTCCCTTTTTATTCACACACACACACACACACACACACACACACACACACACACACACACACACACACACACACACACACAATATATATATATATATATATATATATATATATATATATATACTCGCGTAATCCACCTGATTATTGAATTATAATCAGTACAAGTAATATTGCTTTGTCTTTATTATATTTTATTCTATTTCATTTTATTTTGTTTTGTTTCGACGATTAAGTACGAAATTATTATGACAATGGAAATCAACATTATTCTAAAATGAGAGTTGACTGATTGAACAACACACACACACACACACACACACACACACACACACACACACACACAAAACAGCAGTTGTACAACCACTTATCTCCCATTTCACAAACCATTCAATTAAGATAAACAAGATATGCTGGGCACGGATGGAAAGTAAGGACGGACTCATAATAATCAACAATCTCTCATGGACTCCTTCACATGTTCATACTACTGTTGGCTGTCCAGCAAGGACTTACATCACTTCTGTGCAGACATTGGATGCGGTTTAGAAGACCTGACAGAAGTGAAAGACGAGAGGGCAACGAATTTATACGCTCAAATGTCTCTCAAAATATACGGGGTCCTGACAAGACAAGTTTATATGAAGAGCCAGTTATATTCATATCTTGTCGAGATTTTTCCATCAACCTTCAGTTGACATTCTGCGATGATGTTTAGTATATATCATTGGGGAATAAACTTGCATTTTATTGAATACACTTATTCTTTTTGGTAATTTGATATTCATTGTATTAGGATAAAAAATAAGACCCCAGAAAATATAATGGTATTTTTGGGAACTTGGCAGATAATAATCGAGATCATTCAGACCACAGCAAAATTAAAATTAGTTTGAATACTTAGAAGAGTCTTGGAGACTTAAGGAAACTTGTCACTCAGACTTTCGTGAAAAACCACGTAAAAACTGATGAAAAAACTTACATTGAGTGTAAATAATAACACTAGCCATTGTAGGCTATGTGGTGATATAGAGATGAAACAGATAATCAACAAATACAGGAAACTGACACAAAAAGGAATTGGGCACATGATTCGGTGATGAAAGCAATTGTATAAGAGTCTTTTGACAGTGCTTGTAAATGGTATATGCACAAACCAGAATTCAAAACAGCAGCTATATGACCACTTTTCATCCATCTCACAAACCATACAAGGGAGTCAAGTAAGACATCCTGGATACTGCTGGAGAAGCAAGGATGAACTCACAAGCGAACTTCTCTCTTGGATTCCTTCACATGGATGTACTGGCCGATTAGCAAAAACTTACATTCGTTCTATGCCTATCATTTTTAGAACTTATCCAGTGAGATGGCAGAGAGAGAGAGAGAGAGAGAGAGAGAGATAGAGAGAGAGAGAGAGAAATCCGTACTTTCGGCACTTCTTGATGATGATGATGCTGATGATAATAATTATGACGCCATTATCGAAGCCAGTAAAAAGTTCGGTTTATGTAGCATGCTTGTTTATCATGAGCTTTTTGTTTTCTCTAACAATATATTGATAAAAGAAGACGGAGAATTCAACTATATTAATAAATTCATATGATATGCGTATCTTAGTAAAATTTCAGTGAAACAGTCTGTGCTGGGTCCGGTGTTGGGTGGAGAGTAAAACGCAATAAAATCAAAACGCTTCTACTCAACAATAAAGATAAACAGATTATCATAGTTTAATAAAATGAAATAATAAAAAAAGAGAATTCTAGAAAAGCGTCGCATCTTTGACGTTTTGCAAAGAATTCCTTACAACCATACGACAATTGATGGATGCTGTTTCTCATTTCTTTGACATTTTGATAAGCAAATATAATTTTATAATTCAGGACGCTTACATTACCTGACAATTAAAATCAGAAATAAGAAAAGAAAAAATGTTCAAGAACAGAATGAAATCCAAACTAAAAACGTTCGTGCCACAAGAATACGTCAAATGTTTGAAGATCATAAAAAAGAAATCATGCGTGATATAAGACGTGATTTTGCGTGATTACTAAAGAATTGTGTTTGGTCGATATGAAATCGTCTGCAGTCTAATTACCTACAACTGAGTTTACATACTGGAAGAACATTTTTAATAAAGTTAACAAATGAGTCGATGATATTTAGTCGTTTTTTTTTTGTTACGCTCAAAGAAGATGATCTAAAATAATGAATATATTTGTTTATTACTTTTCGCCATGTTGTTTTATTTCCTTTTTTAAAGTATGAATAGAAATCGTTGTCTTTGTACAGAATTTCCAAATAGATAAGTGCAAAGCTTGGATGTTGTTGTCCAATTAGTCAATACAGCCGGGCAAAATCGTTCACTTCTGTGGATTCAGTAAAATATATCAATTCAACTGTCGAATTCAATGTGACAAAAGCATTAACTTTTTGCCTTATTAGTTAAATAGGATGTACATTTCAGGAGCGTAAAAGATAAATTCAGTTTCTTCCTCAGTTTCCTGTCCTCACGAAATATCAATGGATTTTAACATATAAACGATTAAAAGTAACTCCGAAGAACATGTCTAGAAGATCACTATCCAAAAAACCAAACAAAACGAAAAAAAAAAAAAAAACAACAACAAAAAACAAACAAAACAAAACAAAAAAACTATAATATTAAATGCATAAAATCAACATATTCTCACGTCGTTTATATGAAATTGCGTTATTGTAACAAAACTTTCACTTGTTTTCAGGAAATACTTACATAATATTTACACATTTTTCGCTTGATGTTGAACAATGATAGTTACACAGTCGTTTCTTTTTATAATACAGGTTGCTTAAAAAACCATGAAGAACCCAATCTGCTTTAGTACTTTCCAATAGCTGAAAGGAGAACAGATGGCTTGATGCCTTTCCCGCGAGGATTAGAAAAAAAACCCAAACAATTTCGTCTCAGATTTTAAAATCCACTAACCGATTAACATTTCCAACAACGATAACCGTTACAGCACAAGGGTCTCTATTCTATTAAGCGTACTTAAATATGAATCGAGTTATTTTTTGATATTCATTTAAGATTCAGAGAAATAGGAAATGAAATTTGGTGGGTATTCCTTTGAAAATGACGTTTAACATTTGCTTATCGACATCAAAATAGATTTCTAATTGCTGGAGACAAGTTCACTTTTTCTTAGGTTTTTCTCTTGCACCAATTATGTTACGTCTACGTCCACTAATAAATATATATATATATATATATATATATATATATATATATATATATCAGACAGAATATAAAAAGTTTTTTGAAGACTTTTATTAAAGCAAAAAAACAAAGATCAATATTATTTTTATACGCAAACTCCAATTAAGTCACTTAAGTTCTGTGGACTTCGATTCTCTTTTCACTCGAGGAAACTTGAAATGATAATATTTTCTATCTTTCAGAGAACACATTTAAAGCACACACACACACACACACACACACACACACACACACACACACACACACACACACACACACACACACACACACACACACATATATATATATATATATATAATGACTCAGCAGAACTTAATGGAAGACTTTCATTTGAGTGGCAAAATAAAAATTATTTTATGGACAAGTATCAGCTTCAAGAACATTTAAAAACATACTCTCCTCTACACACACAGACAGACAGACCCCCCCATATATATATATATGTATATATATATATATATATATATATATTATGGTTGATCGAAACTTACTTGAAGACTTTCATTAGTGCACAAAAATAAGTTATTTTTCTGGCTTGGATCAACTTTTCTTCAAGAACTTTCGAGACTATACTCGCGTCAACACAGATGTAAAATCAACTTTGAACAGAAACTTTTCTTTATTTCAATATTAGAATATTCTATTATGTTAAATTTGACATGAGCAAATTTCAAGATACCATCAGATGCGCTATCTTCTGCTGTGGGACTACCAACCTAATTGCATTGAAGATGTGAAATAAATTATTTCCAGAAGACATTTTGATGATTCTTTTATTTCCCGAAAGGAAATATAATGGAGACATATTCAATGAGATTCATGTCAGATGAGTGACTTGGATATTAGAATCGCTCCAGAGCTTTTTAAATCAAATATTCCAGGGACATTTTCTCTGCGATATTGGGAATCGTCATCCATAAAATAACTGTCAATGAATAAGGAGAGAACTTCTGTTTTCAGAATATATATATATATATATATATATATATATATATATATATATATATATATATATATATATATATATATATATATTCTATTTTCAAAATATATCTATATCTATATCTATATATATATATATAATTTATCACCTAAGGAAATGCACTCGATGCGACGAACGGAGTTCAGATACTAGACGATGGTATTTGCGTTTCACTTTGTACTAATGTCAATGGGAAATGCAAGAATCTATCCCTTCTGCTCCGCGCCATATATAGGGAAAATAGTTGTGCAGACTGGGCTCTCTACCTTTGGTAATGTATCCAGAAGAAAGAACTCTGGATTCAAAACCTGAGGAGTATTGTTCCAGAGATCAGTGGCACACTGCCGCATCATTTATCTGCTATCATCTCATCGAAAACGTGTTGATTTGATCGTTTAATGGTAAAAATTACTAAATTCCAAAGAACAACTGTGATAATATTTAAACTATAGCTTTCCCAAGAGTATTAACCCAAAAGTGAAGATAATAGCAGGAATGGAGTTCGAGCTCGTTTACTTAGAGGACACAGTCGAGTACTTTAACCATTACGTTACAAGTAATCCCTCTAAGTGTGTGTTAGGTCTATAAAGGCCTTCACTACTTTATACAAATCATCTAGGTTGTCATACTGTTGATATATTTAACAGAACTGCTTAGTCCTCATTCATTGAAACTGATGGAAGGGTCCATATCACACACACACACACACACACACACACACACACACACACACACACACACATATATATATATATATATGTTAACTAAAAACTACTTGAATCTCACCCTCATTTTTAAAACAATTGTTTTGACTCATCTATTTCTACTTATATATATTCATGGAAAATTAATTGATTCCATAATCAGCAAAAGTGCAAAAAAGAGGCTTCCAGAGTGAAAAAATGTAAATTGTTTGTTTGTATTTTCTGACCAATCAAAGCCTTCAAATAGAACATTAACCTCTTGACTCAACTTCGAAAATTGCAGATGACAATTTGTTTTGCAAAATATCCAAACACCTGAATAATTTAAAGAAGCCTTTCACTCTAAGATTATTAAAAAAAGATTTTGCATCCAATTAAAATCTCAATAAACTTATTTCTTTTCATCTATTTTCAAGCCTACTTTAATCTTATCAATAAGCGATAAAATACGTTAAGTCTTTACTTTTCAATAAATATTACCAAAGTACGTATTAATTAATTACTTATTCTTTCGACTAATATTTCTTGAGTGAATTTTATTACTTTTCAAGATTTGAAAATTCAGTTCATCAGAATTAATTTAGATTCACATTGATAACTAATTTGACAAATAAAATATCTCTTTGTTGAATTTATGTGCAGTGAATAATCTTGGCTGTTAATTTTTATTACCGTGCATATAAATTGATATTAGCGTCATAAATATTACTATCACGTTACATAGTGACATACAGCAAAAGACCATATACACACATAAAACTATATATATTGGTATATATATTAAGTAAAACAAAAAATGCTTTATTGAATGCATGATATTAACACATATTCAAATTTATCTTTTCCTATCAAGAAAAGAGTCTTTGTAACTGTTGTTTTTTTTCAACAAAACTCTTTCGCTGAAGTTTTAAAAAAATGTATTAAATTTGTATAATTAAAATATTCCCCCCTCTCTCTCTCTAATATATATATATATATATATATATATATATATATATATATATATATATATATATAAGATTAGCAAAAGGGATTAGACAAATGGGAACATTTTTTGTAGTTATTCTTTTTTTAATTGTTTTCAAATAGTTTCGTCGGTAGAAAAGTTTTTGAGAAAAAAAATTACTTTAAATTTTTTAAATAATGAGCTGGTCTTGTAACATATCCATTCTTGGAATGAAAATTAGTTTTTGGTATTCGGGTGTTTTGAATTGTTTATTTTACGATCCCTTCTATCGTGAACAGCTGCCAGTAAGATCAACACCTAGAAGCCAGGTCAGCCATAAGCCAATTGAACAAGTTGCTCCCATGCTGGCCCTGCGACTAAGGAGGCCTTGTACAATAGGGTAATCTACCATCGACTCGGCAAGTTTATACCCCTCATTGCAATGTATATGTTCCAATTTGTGCCCCACACCTTCAAAAGCCATGTTTGAAAAATATCTGTTGAGCATGGGTTGGATGTTTCAGATTAACCGTAACAGTTTTAGTCAAAAATTTAATGTTGGCACCTGTTGATTTATATGTTCTTGTGGCAACCCATATTTGTCCATTCTATTTTAAATCTGTGTTTTGAGGATTGTTTAGTTTGACGTTAAAACCATTTGGGGGTCAGAGTTTCTAGTCGTTTAAGCCATTCATGTCCGTGTTCCTATTATCGTTGTGATATTGTCCATTCCATGATGATGAATTTTGTATCGTTGTTGCAGTCGTAACCGTTTGAGTGTAAATGCTATATAAGTATTTGTTTGATATAATCCATAGATCTGATTCTGTGTTTGTAGTCTAAAATAAAGTGATTATTTTGACTTTCCAATGATTTGCTTTTGGTAACGTGTATAATCCAGTAATTCTGCAATGTGTTCTATATGCATTTCAAAAAATGTATGTTTCAAGACGTCTTACTATGTACCTTAATGATTCTAGCGCCATAGACTTACATCTTAATACTCTCTCTATTCCTGATTCCAAATTTTGAAAAATTCTAGTTGCAAACATCACTATAATAGCACACGAAATTAATAAGCTACGACTACAAATCCTAGAAGCTCTACATATAAAAACAAGAAAATTAATAGAAATAAATTTGAAAATAGCAACAATGTGGGGAAATGCCTTTTCTTTCTTAATATTCTATTTTTATTGATAATATTCTATTTCCATTGATAGCGTTCTGTATTAAATTCGTTCGATGTCATCGGCATTTCAGTTATATCCAACTTCGCATTTATGTAATTTTGTAAGGTCATAAAAAACCTTAAAAAAACTCTTTTAAAAACACAGAAGATAGCCTATGAAATGTCCGAAAGAGCTCGGGACAATTTTTGTAAATTCATCAAGCAACTTCAATCTGAAATCAAGACACTTATCAGGAAACTTGAAAGGATTTTAATAAAATTATTTAGACAAAATGTGTCTTTATTATTTAATCAAACATGCTTAAATGAAGGACTGCTGCCCAACTATACATATATTCCATATATATATATATATATATATATATATATATATATATATATATATATATATAATCATTAAATCGCGTTGGCTCTTTCTCGCCATCCATCTCTATCGTTCATCGTCCTTGGCAGATCTTCCAAACATCATCCTGTATCCTCACAGGGATGAACATAAATCTTTGCTGGTCGGTCAATCCTAGTGAGTCATGTGTGGGTACCCACAAAAGAAACTCGCTTATGAGTTCATCTGTACTGATCCAGCAGGATAAAACATTTTGTTCGTTTTAATTATATGGAGAGAGAGAGAGAGAGAGAGAGAGAGAGAGAGAGAGAGAGAGAGAGAGAGATTTCTGAAAACATGACCCACATCTTTTATGTAGTAGTTTAACCTCAGTTGATTAATAGGAAACGCTCCTATACCCGGAGCCCAAGTGTCAGCAAAAATTTAATCCTGATTTCACACGCATATTTTGGCGCGATTTCCAATGGCGGGAACATCAATTCATGCTTCAATATTGAATAAACACGTACTCTTAACCTCGTCGGGTGATTGGCTTTATTCAGATTGCATGTAATCGATTAGAAATATCGATTAGGTTTTGATGATTAGTTTCCTGTTCCATAAAAGTGATTCAAAGAATATTCGTATCGATCATTTCGAGATTTTTTCCTTTTACTTCGTGTTGAATATTTATTCGTTTGTTTTTCAGTCTCAGTTTATTTTTATCTATCTATCTATCTATCTATCTGGTTCTCTTCTTTTTGAAGTTTGAGATGCTAAGCTACAATATTTTCCGAATTTAGCATTTTAAAACGAAATACAATATAGTACAAAAATAATACAGGACATTTTAGCAACTACAGTAAATTTGTGTGATCACCCTGACAAAATATGTGAGTTTGCCGCAGGTCTGAAAAGTCATGTGAGAGTGCCTTGGGATAATTTCACACACACACACACACACACACACACACACACACACACACACACACACACACACACACACACACACACACACACACACACACATATATATATATATATATATATACAAATGAATGCATGTGTGTTAAGGTTAATGTTACGGTATAGAGTTAACGGCGCTTGGTGGCAGTTAGTTTCATCGGACTAACGAAGGAAGGTTTAATGTGTTTGACATTCTGAGAAGAACATTCTAGTTTAAAGTGTGTGGTATTTAAACGGTCATACTTTATCAATTTTGTGATTTGTTCATTTATTTATTCAATTTTGTTTAATTTATTTTCTTTATTCTCTTTTATTGATATTGAGCACACCTTATTCATGAACATAGATAACAATATTTTATTAACATATATATATATATATATATATATATATATATATATATATATATATATATATATATGTGTGTGTGTGTGTGTGTGTGTGTGTGTGTGTGTGTGTGCGCACTCACTGGCGCATAAAGCGAGAATTAGCCAGAAAGAATGTGTAACACCGAAGAAATACCGAGATATACATTCTTAACTGTTATATAACCTCTATAACAATGCTGGATTAAAGATCATAGTAAACGAGTTGGAACTCCAGTCGCGCTGTTACATTCCCTTTCGGACTAATATCCCAGGGAAAGGCATGAACTCTCTTATTCCTCCAGTTATTGAAAAAATAGTACCACCACTGTTTTTCTATAAGGATGGCTCTGACATTAAATAACCCACGAAAACATTTGTTGCTTTCAACAAACCTAGCCACAGATTTGATTCACTCTGCCTGACGGGGAACAAAACCTCTGCGAAAATTTCCTGGAAAGTCTCGAAAATTTAACTTAAGTTCTTGTAGATATGCCAAAACTCTATCTAGATAATCCATTTATCTTCTGATTATCTTCTAAGCTTTCCAAAATTATAAGACGATTAACGTGATCTTTCACTATTTAAAGAGTTCTGGCTTAATTTGCCTCAATTCAGATCTTAATCTATTTCTCAATGTGCTGTGTATTTTTTTTGTCAAATGACAATGAAATGAAAAGAGAAGAGTTCAAAATGTTGAAATGTAGAAAGAAAAAATATAAAGGAAGAAAAAACGTATTTGTAGCGGTGAAAATAGTCCAAATTAAAATAGTTATAGAACAGCGGAGTAGAGGGAGATTCTGGAGCAAGAACCAATTTGACTCTATTTATTCTGAAAATCGTTAATTCTGAAAACTGTTAATCCGGAATTATTTTCTGAACGTCAAGTAAAGGGTTTTTGTACTATTGATATTTCTGAAAAGGGTGTAGTTACTTTCAAATAATTATTATTAAAAACTTATCTTTGACAAGATATTTCGGCTGGTTTATTTTTGGACCTTTTTTACTTGCAATATGTACCTCCATAAGAACCTTCTTTAGTAGCAATATGTACCCTCATAAGGGCCTTGTTTATTTGTAATATGTACTGCCATAAGGAAAGATGATCTTGCTTATTTCTTTGGTATGTAGGCAAATTGGGTATCAACCAGAAATATTTTGATCAGAAAAAGAACTGTGAACGACTCCATTACAAAAAATGTTTGATGCCGTTTTTGTTTTATGCCAGGACAAAACCAGGGCTGTCGTTACTTTCTTACATTGAAATACATTGCATTAGAAGGCCAGAGAAATGTCGAGTAAAAAAAAATAAGCAAAGAAAACAACAACAACAACAACAACAACAAAAAACAACAAACAAACAAGAAATTCAATTGACCAAATAATTCTTTGAATCCAAGTGTTGGAGAGAATTCATTTCTTCTCAATTGGTGACTGTCATAAAAAAGGTTAAGAAAAAAACTAACTTTTTAAACAATTTGTTTGATATAACAAATCCAAACTGAGAATCTATTAAAACTAACAATTCTTTTCGAAATATACATTAATTTTACGAGATGTCCGACCGAACCCCGAAACTATCTTCTGTCCGCCTTGGTCAATGTAAAAAATGTAGTTTACCCGGAGTAAATAAACGATAAAAATTAAAGCGTCATTTAAATGTGAATAATTAAAGAATTCAGCCTTTTTTGCCTTACTTGATCGGTCGCAGTATTAACAGCATAAGCCAAGTGATTCTAACATCAAAGTTGAAAGGAATTTCTTGGTTGTTTTCTCATGCCAAAGAAACTTATTCCAGGTTTTATTACTGTAAAGAGACACTGATATTTTCATAGGTAAATTCAATAATCGAGTAACATATATGAAAAGCATCATTTCATATTGAATTCCAGAAGATTTATTTTCAATTGCCAATTGACAAACATTTTTCAGTTTACTTTTTTGAATTATTAATTTTCTCAAATGTAAAAATGAATTTAAACGAATTATAAACGATTGAAATTAATGATCTAATTCCGCGTCATTTTGATAAAAATAATCTGTTTTTGTTTAAGAAAATATATGAGACAAAAACAATTTTCGAAAAAGAATTTACTTTTCTTTTTACGAAATTTCAAGTGCATGGCTATTATTAATCAAACATTTAAATTTATTCGCTAGTGGAAATTTTATTTTATTTTTTTCTATTTTAAAATTTTTTGTTGACTTAAATTTCTTTGTATTTAAAGTTATTCTATAAAAGGGGTACAGAAAAAGCTCTTTTGATTTTTAAAAATCTTTTAGTGGAAAGACCACTTCGATAAAACGTCGTCTCGATGAATAGTCGAGTCATACTGCCTTTCTTTTCGCTGGTAATAACAATTTTTTTTTAAACAAGTGAATTTCTTCTAAAACAAAGAAATAAAATAAACTCTATTTTTCACTTGGGCACAAAAACCGATTACTCTGTGTAATATAGAAAATACCCCTACCTTAACCCTGTCCGTTATCATAAGCCAAATTCGATGACCCTGTATAAACCGACATCAGTTTATGTAGTTAGATAATTTGACACTTTAGAGTATTTTTGATATCAGTTTCTTCTTCTTCTTCTTCTTCTTCTTCTTCTTCTTCTTCTTCTTCTTCTTCTTCTTCTTCTTCTTCTTCTAATTATTATTATTATTATTATTATTATTATTATTATTATTATTATTATTATTATTATTTCTTTTCTTTTATTGCATTTTCAACTTTGCTGGTTGAGTTAAGATACCATCGACTGCAACCCCTGCAGAAGGAAATGACATAGGTGACCCGAATTCAAATACTGGAACAGGCTGTTCGTTTTTACTTTGTGCTAATGCCCTTGTAAAAGGCATGAATACAACTGTTGTCCCCTCAGCTATGGGTAAATAGTCTGGTAGACTGTGTTCTTTAGCTTTGGTTTGGTAACCAGTCTAGGTGAAGGAAAATCCTGACTTCAAATCAGCTGCAATCCACTTAAAAATTGACCTTGTATCACATCCTATCGATAGCATAGAGGTTGGATAAATACACCCGGTTCTGAGGTTTCAGTTCCAGAGTTCTAACGTTTGGAGTCACTCTTTCATTTCCATTATTCTTAAGTCCACTTGAAGCCGTTGTGTTTATACCTGTTTATCACCAGTGGGTCAGATAGATTTGTTGAAATAATGAAGTATTGACACATTTAAAATGATTGTGAGGATACATTTTTTGTTCTATATGTAATTGAAAAACATTATAGTAAAACCAATTTTTGCATAAAATAATCCAACAAACGTTGATATACTAAAAAACCAATCAACCAACCAAGTAGAGAACCAAATAAAATTATTGGTCACTTTTCTAAGGAAGGATTGCCGGGCGAAAAAGTCGGCAAGCATTTGTGTGTGTGCAAAAGTATCCGGCGATAGATGCGTTTTTAGTGCTTATTTTGTCATTCGTTTTCAAAAGAATCGTTGATAACTTATGCACACAATACTTGGGCTCGAATATTTACCAAAAACATTAGCAGGACACCTGCAATCACGTGACAGACAAACTCATTGATTCTCTCAAACTTGTTAATACTTCTGTCTGTCATAAATTATTTTGAAAGAAGATAGGTGCTGCCAAGTAAATCCCTTCCGTTGCATGTAAGTCCAATTTTGAAAAAAATGCTCAGGTGGATCTTGCGTTCACAAATCCATCAAGAAAATAGTGCCTGGTTAACTTGAAAATCAGCTTTTGGGATTCTCGTTTTCACCGAGACTTGACTGTCAACCTCTGGCATCGGTGGAAAATACACTGCTATTTTAGTTACAAAGCAACATCTTTTAAAACTTTGTAATAACAGGGATGGAGAACAAGTATCCTTTTGTCACCTGTGACGACACCTGGAAAAGGAGCAGCGCATTCAGTTCTCCGTGAAGATATAAGATACGGATTGTTTAAAAAATGATATTTGATAAAAACAGGGTGTTTCAGAAAAATTGATTTTATTTCGTAATCTAATAACTTGGCCAATTGGCGTTTAAATGGTCTCAAATTTTAACTGAATTTCTAGAAACAACGTAAAATTTTATGTTAAATGCTTGAACGTCTTTTCTTTTGAAGTGAATGGCATTTCTATACCTGAAAAGAAAAAGCATAAAACATTAAATATAGAATTTTGAGTTGTTTCTATACATGCTGTAATATTGCTATTATGACGACCAATTCCTGGATGAGAGAACATTTTGCTAGGAAAGGCTATTTCAGATCTCAATAAAAAGAAGTTCATTGGGTTGATAGACTGGTCAGTTCGATAGATGGGTGAACATAATGAGTTTGGTATCATGTAAATTAATGTTCACTCTACCTTGACACGGACAGACGGACACATCAAATAGCTGAATGAACATCATCAGTGCACTGATAAATGTAAAAAAAAATGTCTGTCTCTTTTATTCCATACCGAAATATTTGTTGTTTGAGAGAGATGAGCAATTCTTTTTGAGCTTAGATTCAAGATGAAAGTAAAGATCTCAAAATAAGATTTTCTTGACAGGTAGACACGGAAATTCAACACTTATTCAACTCTATTCGGTCTTAATAATCTATCTATCTATCTATCTATCTATCTCAGTTTTCTCTTTCTTTCTCCCGCTATTTCTACCCGTTCTGTCAGTCCGTTTCTTTCTCTCTCTCTCTCTCTCTCTCTCTCTCTCTCTCTCTATATATATATATATATATATATATATATAGAGAGAGAGAGAGAGAGAGAGAGAGAATCATTCAGTCAAAGAGAAAGAATGATTAAGTAAAACTTTTGGGAGAATACCGAAATAATGATGAATACACTTTTGATTGAAATAATTGAAACGTTATTAATTTTCATCATTTATTGGAAACAATTTGTAAAATTAATCGAATAGTAAAAAATAGAAGTAGGAATAATTAAGTAAATATATTAAGAAAAATATTAGATTTTAAATTTGAGAACAAATAACTGTAATTTTATGTTAAAAATTAATGGCACAGGTAAACTAATTACACAAGCCATAAATATTTTTGTGACTTACGAGCAAAAATTATTTTTATGTTATTTGGTGTGGCTGATTTCGTCGGTTCTCACTCTATAGTACACCTAAAATTTAACTGTCAAATAAAATTTACTCTTATTTGACAGTAAAATAAAATCCATTTGACTGTAAAATAAAGTCACCTCTCAAATGTGAGTTAAAAAAATTTGTCTGAAAAATAAAATCACTTCTCGTTTGACTGTAAAATAAAGTCATTTCTCATTTAACTGTCAGATATAATCACTTCTCATTTGACTATTAAATAAAATCACTTTTTATTTGACTGTAGAATAAAGTCACCTCTCAGTTGACTGTAAAACAAAGTCACATCTCATTTGACTGTCAAATAAAATTGCCTCTCATTTGACTATAAAATTAAATCACTTCTTATTTGACAATAATATAAAGTCACTACTCATTTGACTAGAATATAAAATCACTTCTCATTTAATTATAAAATAAAATTACCTCTTACTTTACTATAAAATAAAGTCACATCTCATTCGACTACAAAATCTATTGTGCTATCTTAGGATCACAATCTGAAAAATAAGAATTAAAATTTGGCAAGTTTGTCGTAAGTCCGGACTGTTCCTTAACTCTTACTAACCCATGTCTAAACATTTTAGCCATATCTTATATCATTTTGCCAATGCAACAATAAATATATGTATGGGCTTGGGCTGAAAAGGTCATTGACTGAAAAGTTCATATGATGACGTTATGTCTGCTGTTGATGACTTTTTGACCAAGCAGTGCAATACCAATAGCAGAAGTATGTTAACCACAAGAGAGACTATGTTGAAAAATAAAGCTCACACTCTATGAGAGTATTTTCGTCAGCTTATGAATTTTTCAACCCACACTCGTAATGTTTATTTTGCAATATATTTAATTTTTTGAGATAAATCTGCCGTTATTTAAATTTTATGCTTTCAGACAAAGCAGATATCAATAAATGTGTCAGTTATAGTCATGTAATGATTAAAGCACCTTGTAGATTAGAGATGTTAAGTAGTAAGGATCTTGTTAAGGAATTAAATGGGTGACCATTTATGAACAATTGGTATTGTAAGCAAATAAATCCTTTCAGTTATCTCAAACTAGAAAATGAATATTATTAAATTTCTATCTGTGTCACATAGAAAAAAAGCATGATATAGCAAGCAAAGAATAAAATAAGAACACATTTAATTTTTAAATAAACTATCCCAAATTATCCACAAACCACTCCCCGTTTAATTCACCATAAATCAAAATATATATGTAATATATATTATAAAATATATGATATATACTTATGTTAAACGCATAATGTATTAAAATATATATTATAATATATATGATATCATATATTATATAATATATGGTATTAATATATTAAGTTAAAGTTTGTAATCAATTGAATTATAAATAAAAATGAAATTTGTAAACATCTCATTATATAAGAATTAACATTTGCTGGAATATTTTGTCACTCTTCTTAACATTTAGATTCTTTTTATTTCAAAGATGTTTATGGGTTAATTTTGAAGTATGTTTATTTTCACTGTCACCGATCGTAGTGGATAACGCGCTGGACTGCGATATTGTTGTAAGTGAGTTCGAACTCCAGTCGATCTCTTACGTTCACTTTCGGAAAAATGCCTGTGGAAAAGCTAGGAACCCTCTAATCTTCCAAAGTATTGGTTAGATAGTACCAGTAGTATCCTTCACAAAGGTGGCTCTGGCATTAAATATCCCACGAAGGTTGACATGCCATTGAACAAGCTAAATCAAACCATAAAGCTCCGTTTCCGATTTCTAACAGGCATTTTCATGTTGATAACCAATATTTTGCAAAAATCCTATTTTTTTCATCAAACGATTAATTTTTACAAACTTTCAGTTCTTTTTATGGATCCCCTCCAAAGAATGATGCCATCTCCTCAACAGTTCCTAGTAGGAACGGTGATGGTTTTAGATTAAAAGCAACATTTTGACATCAAAGAATTTTCTCTTTTTATATTCCAAATGTTTTGCCATATTTAGGCATAATATATTCTCCCAGAATTAAAGAGGTTTAACTATAAGCCTTTTTACAAATCCTATATGAACTTGCAAAGGACCCCTCTGGACCTTAAAAGGGAGCATGCTTTGAGGACTGCCCTTTCTACATTTTGTTGTTAGTTTATCAGCAAAAAAAAAACAAACAAAAACAAAAAAACAAAACAAAAATTATAACTGCATTCGTCTAACTGAAAAAATCCAAGAACAGTATTTCAAAATCTAAAAGAATATAATATCGATAAATGATTATATATATATATATATATATATATATATATATATATATATATATATATATATATATGTGTGTGTGTGTGTGTGTGTGTGTGTGTGTGTGTGCTGCATCCCCTCAAAAATGGTATGAGACATAATGAGTCAAGGGTCCACCATAATCTCTTTTCGAAAGTTTTGGCTTAGAAATCATATCTGACGCCGAGATAATCATCTAGTGAAGGCTTTTTATCTCACAGCTATTTTATTTTGCAGAACACACACACACACACACACACACACACACACACACACACACACACACACGCGAATGTATTAATGGTTGTTAACTGTTGGCTGTGTGTCCACGCTATTCAAACGTAGATCTATATATTTTTTATCGTGGAATAATACCATTGGGAAAGGTATGAACTCTCTAATCCCTTCAGCGAAAGGTTAAATGGTACCAGTACTTCTGCAAGGTTGGCTTTTGCATAACATAATCTACGAAGACTAATATTTACTTAAAAAGCAACTAACCTGATATACTATATCACCGATATAGACCACTTTTTCTTTAGAAATATAGCAAACTATTCAACTGTATTATATATATATATATATTTATATATATATATATAGTGGGTAGAGTGTTCGTCAATGGTCCTGGAGACCGGGGTTCAATACCAGGTCGAATCATACCAATGACTTAAAAAATGGTACTTGCTACTGCCTTGCTTAACAATCAGCATTATAAGGTAAGGATCAAGGGGAAAGTGGATCAATCCATGGAAAGGAGTTGCGCCCTCCCCTACGCCTCGGTATTGTAGCTACTGAAAAGGGAGCCTTCGGGCCACCCTCGACTAGAGTCGCCAGCTTTACTTACTTTTTTACTTATAAAAAACTCAATAAGATTTTACGAAGACAAACCTCTTTTGTAATATGATAGGTTAGCAATGTTTTGTCCTTATGTCAGTATTAGCTAAGTTAAGTCAATAATTAAACTCACACGTGCGCGCGTGAACACACAAACACACACACATACATAAACACACATAGAGAAACACAGACGTCGGCACACATCTGCATATATTGAGAATATTTGCGTGCGTGTATGTGCGTGTGTGTGTGTGTGTGTGTGTGAGAGAGAGAGAGAGAGAGAGAGAGAGGGGGGGGGACTAAATAGAAATCTAGATCTCGTAAAACACTATATGAGACTTCTGGTTTTTTTTTTCTCACCAAAATCTGATCGTTCTTTTCAAGATGCTATTACGGAAATAATTTTACTTTAAGAATATGCAATCCACAGATCAAAAAACAAAAAAGAAGACAAGATCATTCCATTCCTGAAAAAGCAACAGAATTTGTCTGCGGTATTTTTAGTACGCATTCACTTACTTTACCATTCTTTCTAATGTGAACCATTTTTCTTGAGAAACCAAACTCTTTCTTAAATAAGAAGCACCGATTTCTGTTGCTGTCTTCGAGAAGACAAAATTTCTGCTCTACGAAAAATCATCTCAGAGTTCATTGGAAGAGAAAAGTTGTTTTCGATTCTGTGGAATAAGCTGTTTTGTCTTAGAAACAGATACCAAAGATGCAATGGAATCACGGAATTCTTCCGAATTTACATTTTTGACAATTATTTTGTTGTTATTATTTCTTCTATTCTTTTCTTTGATATTGAAAATAACAAATATATATATATATATATATATATATATATATATATATATATATATATATATATATATATATACTAGCAGAAGTTCAGGATGAGTCTTCAAAAATTGTACTCTAATGAACGTTACTGCTTCGATATTAGTTAATGTTTTGGAGTGGAATATCCGCAAGTTCTTATTGCTTGGTTTCGGCCAAAAATTATAATATTGTCTATTATACTATTGAATTCAATACTCGTTTATCCTAATAAAAATATTGTTAACTCTCATGTTGATATCTCTTTCGGGTCAAGGCACCAACAGAATTCAACATGATCAAGAAACGAGTTTACTCAATCCCTTTCAGTTGTGGTAAAATATACGAAGGCGAGACAGATCGCTCACTAAAAGTAAGGCTAGAAGAACTTCGGAAGGCAGTAGTGTAAGGTTAGATTGAAAGTCAGGTGTGGCGGACCATATATGGAAAGAAAAGGGAAACCATCTGCCCTTATGGGATGAAGTTGAAATAATTGATGGAGAAGAAAATTGGGGGATTAGATGCCCTAACGAATCAGCACATATGTTGGGCTACAATGGACCTGTTGAGTAGACCAAGTATAGAGTTGAATACAATATGGGAAACGATTATTAAAAAGATTAGATAAAAAAAAATCTGAATATGAGCGCAGATAAAAATCGTACATATTTGTAGTAATCCTAGTCAAGTAAGAACATGAAGTTTATAAGTCCATAAAATTCACTCTAAACTGTCCAGCAGGATGCATAGCGTAACGGTTATAGGCGTTGGTTTCCTAAGCTTCTAAGGAGACACTCATCTGGAGGTTGCTGATTCAATCCTGACTACAGATGCGTAACAATACAGGAATTCTTTACACTTGTACCTGGTTATGGTTAATAGAATCAATAAAGGACGTTGTTCGTTCGAAGTTCCGTAAAGGTTCCCGAGTTCGACAAACACCTGAAGAAGATCGGCGGACATATCGGCCGAAAACGTATGGAAATAATAATGAAGATAATAGTCCAAAAACCCTTAATGATAAAAATAAATCTACATCCATTCTTGTAACTCAAATGAAAGGAATATCAGTTTTGTCTAAAAAAAAAGGTGCTTCCTTTAAACCAAGATATAATGTTTAACTTTATCTCAATATTTTGGTTTATAGATTTTTTGCATGTTTTGCGGTTTTTGCATGTAATATGCAAGTAAATAAAACCTTGAGAAAAATTATAAAGACATACATATTGCAATGTTTATTCAAGAATCAAAACAAACATTCACAATTAAAGATATATCATTATAGTTATGCTATATTTTTATCATTCAGGGTTTTCGGACTATTGTCTTCATCTTTATATTCACAATGTCTCGGCTGATTTGCTCTCTGGCTGGTTTCTGATATTATTTGTGGAACTGGGGAACTTACATGGGGTTCCGAAACACACCCTTATTTAATCCATGCAGTACATTTGCTCAGATTCCGTTGACCACAACTAGTTACAATTGTAAAGTATTCCTACATTGATACTCGCCTGCAGCCAGGATTGAACCTGCAACCCCCAGACGGTTGTCTTTTTAGAAGCTTAGGGATCCAATGACTATAACGATTACGAAATGTGTCCTGCTGGACAATTAAGAGTGAATCTTTTGGACTTATAAACTTAATGTCCTTACATCACTCTGATTACTACTATTATGTATGATTTTTTACCTGAGCTCATATTTCAATTATTTTTATCTAACCTTTTTGATCATTGGTTCCCATATTGTATTCATCTCTATACTTGGTCAATTCAACAGGTCATTGTAGCCCCCCCCCAAAGTAATATGAACTCAGGTAAAAAATATGCATGATAGACGTAAGTGATGTAAAAACATTAAGTTAACAAGACCCCAAAATTCCCATTAGCATAATGGTTTTAGGTGTTAGTTTCCTAAGCTTCTGAAGAGACAACCATTTGGAGGTTGCAGGTCCAACCCTGAATAATTTTAGAAATAACACAATTAGAAAAGAAAAATGTGAAATGATTAAAACTCTGCAACATTGATTTATCAAATCAGTTAACATTTGAATTTGTGATTCAGTACTTTTTCCAATAATCAAATCGGTATACACTCCCAGATAAAAGAGCCTGACTTCCAGTAAACATCAGCAATATGGTTTTGATTTCATTAAAATCAGAGGTATTTGAATTTTACCCCCTTTAATCCCTCTAATCGCGCCAGAAAGTGAATTTCATATAGTTCAATTTCTTTCTCGCAAAATTTTATTAGAATATATACTTTGTTTTTGTCTCTTTCATTTAAAATTTGTTGCATTTGCACTTTTAAAGAGACTCTGAACCGAACTATAAACTTCAATAGGAGGGTTGAATATTATTGTAAGATCGTAAAATTTTGCCTTATTTGTAAATAGCAAAAATACCCGTTGTTAAGAGGGTTCAGAAAGAACCTCCAAAACATGTACTCTAATTTATATATACTGAAAAATTACATAGACTAGGTGTTCACGGATAGTCACCTCCAAATGAAAATTCTGGAATTAAACAAGACTAAATAAAACATAGCTACTATATATATATATATATATATATATATATATATATATATATGAATATTATCATATGTTTACATGTGTACACACGCACACACACATACATACTCAAATGCATACTTATACATACAGAAATCATCTGCTGAGACAGACAATTAACTCCAATGAATCATTCCGGGACACACATCTGGGAATTAAAAAAGGTCCCCTCCGATCAAAACAATTTATACTATAAAACAACAATCGACCAGGAATTGAACCTTGGTCTCCCGGGTCATTAGCGAACGCTCTACTCTCTAAGAAATGGAACGGTCATATATATATATATATATCATCTACTATATATATATATCCTATAGATATACTAATGCATATATCATCATCATCATATCGCGCTGGTAGCACGGATATCCCTGACCCTCTCTCGCCACTCCTCCCTATCGTTCATCGCCCTAGGTAGGTCTTCAGGACAACATCCTGTATCCTCACATAGCTGCTGAATGTACGTTCGAGCTGGTCGTCCTGCTTTTGCGCGGCCATGTGTGGGGATCCATAAGAGTACATCTCTTATGAGTTCATCTCTGCTTCTCCAGCAGTGTCCTGCATGTCTGGTTCGTCTAACTTGAATAGTTTTCGTGATAGGGGGCAGGTGGCCGTACAGTTGGTGTCTTGTGGGGTGCTGCTGCCAGGACTTGTTCAGGATTGCACGCAGCATTCTTGTGTAATTGCCATCCAGTTTTTTCTCCAGCCGTTTTGTTAGCGTCCATGTAGTGCATCCATATAGCAGTATCGATGTGACCGCTGCCTGGAAGAAATTGCGTTTCATTTTATCGGTTAGGTCTGATTTCCATATAATCAATAGCCTATTGATAGCTGTCCATGCTTTCGTTAGCCTCGTTTCGATGTCCTTTTCGGTTGATTCGACGCTGCTTCCTAGGTACGTGAATTTGTCTACTAGTTTAAGTGGGGTTCCTTCTAGAGTGGAGATGTCCCCCGTTTGGTTATAGCACATATATTCCGTTTTGTGTGCATTAACATAGAGGCCTATGCTTGCTGCTGCTCGTTCCAAACTATGCAGAAGAGTTTCGGCTTGGTCAGGTGTATTTGCCAGTATCGCTATGTCATCGGCGTAGTCGGCGTCGGTAATTGTTGTTGCGGGGTATTTTCTGCTTCTTTTCTTCGTCAGTTCGAAATACATATATATCTACTCATACATATATATATACTCATATATGCACATATACATTAAAATCATAGGCATTTGAATTTTCACCGGGAGTATTTACCCTTTTAAGCCCCCTAATTGCACTGGAAAGTGAATTTCATGTAGGCCATTTTCTTTCTCGTAAAATTTTCCATTAATATACATACTTTGTTTTTATCTTCTATGAAAGCTGGATGTATTTGCACTTTCAAAGTGTCTCAGTTATAAAGCTCATTGGTGGTGGGGGTTGAATATTATTTTAAAAGGGTGAAATTTTGGAAATCGACTTTATCTCGTTGTTATGTTTTTATTTTATCGAAATCGAAGGTATCCGTATGTTCACCGGGTGCGTTTACCTTCTTTAATCTCCCCTAACCGAACTGGAAAATAGATTTGATGTTGCTCAGTGCCTTTCTCGAAAAATTTTACATAAGAATAAATACTTTGTTTTTATGCACCTTCTATTCTCTTTTGTCTTATAGATTCCCTTTTGTCCTATACACCAACACACAGACCTTGAGCTTGATATATACAAGCGTCATTCAGAAAGTTCTAAGCCTTATTTTGATTTTTGATTTGTCGCACATCCCTCGTCATTGTGTCGGCCTCAGCTGCACAGAATTTAAGACAAAAATTTGAATTATTTTTTCTAGTTTTATAAGAAATAGTAGATGATAAGTTGCCGCCACAAAAATGTTCAACTATGGCTTTTCTTTCTTTTTAAACGACTCTTATATATATATAGAATCAAAGCATGCTGACAGTACGGCCATATGAAAGAGGCACCCAATGAGACTCGAACTCACTCGTGTAGGTTTGCTAGTCGAACTTGCTAACCCTTACACCACCAGAAGCGCCCTTTGGTGGTCGACAAGTGCTGATAATGTCATGCGTAAAAGTTCATAGAAGAACGTCGCTAATGGGATCACACTTATTTCCCTAACTTGGATGGTTGTCTTACTTATCATACTTGGATGGTTTGCAAGAAAGGAGGTAAGTGGCCGTACATCTGCTGTTTTGTAGGATGCTGATTTCAGTACGCAGTATCCTTATGTTGTTTCATCTAGCTTTATCTTTTGATATTTCCTTAAAGTCCGAGTGGTGCATCCATTCAGTTGTACTGATACGGCTACAGCTTGTTTTATTCTATCAAATAGATCAGATTTCTATATGGTCGAAAAATAAAGTTATAAATTCTGCTTTGGGTTACGCTTACGACGATTTGCCTTTACAAAAACACCATATTTGTCAAACGCAACGCCTTGGGCCTGTTTTCCAAAACTTTTCCCGTTTTCCAATAATATCTACATGGTAAAAAATAAGATCTAAACAAGTTCGGCTTCAGGTTAACTTCACAGCCCTTTTAAATTGGACTAAAAAGTTGTCACAAACGAAAACACAAGAGACTTTGCTGGAGAATTTACTATTTGAACCCCCCCTCCTTCAGTTTCTCAGAAATTCGACCGATGTAGTACAAATACAACGGTTTATAGCAGTCGATTATGGTTTTCAGGAATTTGATTTGATTTGATTTTAACCCCTAGTAAATAGCACCCCACTACCTTGTAAACCCCTTAGCTTTTATTCCTCCAATGAATTTCTTTCATCCCCAGCGGTCTATATGGATCCCACTTTCGAGGAAAATTACCCCCCATTAATTTTTTTAAGTTGAAAAAAATCGCAGGTCGAATTTTTTGGTGTATTTTAACGATTAATATTTACATTCAAAGGAATCGTAAGATTCTAATAATAATACATCGAAACATCAAAATTGGGCAATGTTTTATTGTTTGATCATATAGAATTGATTAACATCCAGCATTATTTTCGAAATTACTTTCATTCTTTTTCACAAAGTTTATTATTGATACATTGGTGAATGAACAGAGTGATGTCATCTATTTTAAGACTATTCGATACTGTGAAAGCTTACAACATTGTAGGTATCAAATAATTGTGGTAGACTATTTCAACTTCTCTTCTTTTTATCAACCGAGATCCCCGTTTGTTTTAAAGCGCACTAGTTGAACTATGCCTCGAAACCTCTGTTGGATATCAATTTAATGACCTTCGACTATCGATTGGGTGCTTTCAGTGTGTTATTATGTCTCTTTTTTGGCAGTGGAGATGCTATTTCATCTCTAATTACCAGATGTCTGGAAACTAGTTCACGATTTCCAGCTAACGAATCAGCTCTCCATGTGGGTCTGTCCCAACAAAGTCAATCATCTATTACTTCTGGTCACCTCATATTAAAACGAACTCATGGCGGACAAGAATTATATATATATATATATATATATATATATATATATATATATATATGTGTGTGTGTGTGTGTGTGTGTGTGTGTGAGCGAAAGACAATTTTAATCAACCACACATACGCGAGGGTATACATATACGTGTGCGTGCATGTGTGTGTGAAACACCCTATTGGTATATAAATATATATACATATCGGAAAAGAGCGTAATGATCGAATAAAACAACGATCTACAAATTCAATAAATTTTTCTTCTTTGAATTGAGTGAAAAGTTCGTTGAAAAACAAAAGTTATAAATACTTTTCTGGTAAGAAAAGATATCTTTAGTCATAAAGTAAATATTCTCCAATATTACAATAAAAATGAGTACATGCATTTAATGTTGTAGTTTGTGTTGTTAAACTCTAGTCGATATATTTTGTGTGTGAAAAAGATCTTGTGTGAGTAACCACTATGTTGGAGAGAAAATATATTTATGCACTTATAATGTAAGCGTATGCAGTCAAGATATTCATCTGCATGGGGGAGATTATTAGTCGGGGCAAGTATATATAAACAATAATTTCGTTAAATTTAAAATAATTCTGCTACATTGAAATTAAATGCAAACATTAAGGAGCAGCACGTTAGATTTTCACTCAAAAGCAATAAAGTCGAAAGTTTTGAGTAGATTTACAGTATTTGCTGAAGATTTTATCTATTTCACTGCTTTTGATACGATTGAAGTAGAATTGAAATTGGATAAAAAAAGTTATTCTTATTGGTTAAAATATATTCCTAATAATGTTGGAGGGAAACTATTTCTTATATATATATGTATATATATGGGGTTTTCACAATTTTTGAAACAAAGTAGCGGCATTTTAGACTTGTTGACTTAATTCTCAATATCTTTAAAGGTTATTGTTAGGAAAAACGAGTTAACCTTTTGATATATTTAGCCCAAAATAGCGAAATCATGGATGACAGAGTAGAACTTTTTGGAAAAGTCATAGCATGAAACTAAGTCTCTCAAGATACTGACGGAGTTTTAATTTCATCAAAATTATAAAGTCAGATTTTCAAGTTGTTCAAGAACTTTTATGCTCATGGCACCTGTGAAGATTGTAAGGCAATGGGTTCCTTATCATCTGGGTCAACGATAACGATCTGAACACTCAAGAATGTCATCAGGGTTCAAGAATCAATCGACCATAGTCAGTTCAGATCAATTTTTCTTTGAAGATGCTTGCGTAACACAGTGACAGTGACAAAAGAGCTTTATATCCGGTGCTTGAACTATTCTAGAGCGAAGTCGAAGAGCATGAGGACCTTCATGAAAAGGAACATTCGTTACAGAAGAATGGTGTTCCTCCTCACACTGCTAATGTTACAATGGTAAGGCTTCTTGAAATGATTGGAGAGCGTCTCAGTCGCAAAACTGAAGTGGAATGGGCACCTCACTCCTCTGAGAGTTCCTCAAATGTCGTCTACCTTCGCATCTTGTTGCATTGAAGAGAAGAGTCACGCGTACACGCATTATCAACAATATTGCACGCAGGATTCAGCAGTGCCTTTTATGAATGTCTTGAATGATTGATACCAGGAGCATACAATCTAAGGCGACTCTATGACTTTTCGGTTCGTATATCAAGCTAAATGGTTGCATATCCTAAAATGTTATTCTTTTATATTTCCGTGTGATTTCTTTTCATTTTTTTTTGTTTGTTGACCTTGATTTGTGTCCGATCATTTAATTTAAAATACTGTGAAACACTCTATGCACGCATTAATGTTATCAGATGGATATTTGGTGGCATCGAAATGAAAATACTGTGGGCAGTAATATATATATATATATATATATATATATATATATATATATATATATATATACGAGGATCATTAAATAAGTTTCCAGACTTTTTTCGTATGGGCATTTTTATTAATAGTACACACAGGAAACTCTAGTCCCCTTCGAAGTAATCTCCCCCGGTTGCAATGCACTTGTTCTACCGTTACAACACCTTCTGGAAGGCCCTATGGAAGTCCTCTTGTGTGAGCGTGTCAATGACCTTCGTCACAGCCTCTTTCATATCCTCAATTGTCTCATAACGACAGCCTGTGAGCTTAGGGAATAAGCAAAAGTCACAGGGAGCAAGATCTGGACTATAGGGAGGCTGAGGAACTGTCTTAATACCCATCTTGGTCAAATAGTCTGTGACAAGAATTGAGTTGTGGACTGGTGCATTGTCCTGGTGGAAATGCCACTGACCCCATTTGAAGAGTGTTGAACTCTTCCCTAGGAATCTCTTCCTGAACTCCCTTAAAACCTCAACATAGTAACCCTAACCCTAACCCTTTGGCCAATCAACTCTGGTATATTGACTTCCTTACTCCTCCCACACTTCTCATCATCCCTCACAGACTCCCCGCCTTTCTTGAATCTCTTATGCCACTCAAAAACTGATGCTCGATTCATGCAAGATGGTCGAAAAGCAGTCTGAAGCATTCCATACGTTTCTGTGGCATTTTTTCCAAGTTTAAAACAGAATTTTATTGCATATCATTCTTCAAAAGTGTCAGATTGCATTATTGAAATTCACCGGCTGTGACAATTAGGCTTTTGTAGGGTGTATTCTAATTGCTGCTGTAGCTGTTCAAAAACTGATGCTCGATACATGCAAGATAGTCCAAAAGCAGTCTGAAGCATTCCATATGTTTCTGTGGCATTTTTTCCAAGTTTAAAACAATTTTATTGCACATTGTTCTTCTAACGTGTCCTCACGTCCAGATTGCATTTTTGAATTTCACCAGCCGTGACAATCAGGGTGTATTCCAATAGGGTGTATTCCAGTAGGGTGTATTCAAATTGCAGCTGTAGCTGTTCATTTGAACCTGAAATCATAAAAATTGGTCAGCCATCTCATAAGAAGTATAGCAATAACATATTGAATAACATATTCAAGAGTCTACGACAATTTTAAATGCCCATACGAAAAAAGTCTGGAAACTTATTGAAAGTTCTCTCTCACTCTCTCTTTCTCTCTCTCTCTCTCTCTCTCTATATATATATATATATATATATATATATATATATATATATATATATATATATATACTTTCAAAAGTATCTGGTCTATGACTAAATATATTTTAAGAACTCCTATAAATGAGATAGCTAGGAGGGAGCTATGAATTAAAAATTTGTCATTATTTGTAGTTAAAAATTTCACACATTAATTTAAATAAAAAATTATTCTTTTATGTAATGAAATAATTTTGCTTTTTTTTAATTCCATTTTATAGTTTATGAAAATGAATATGAAAATATTTTGTCCAATTCAGGTGAATGATTTAAAACATTTTCATGATTTCTTTCGGTTTCTTATAAATTTCTATTTTTTTACAATTAGTGCTCAGTTAAAAAAAGTTTAGTTTAATTTTCGAAAAATTTGCATATTTTTAATTCAAATCTTTATTTACTAAATGCCCTTCACTAGAAAAGATAAGGAGTTTGCTCTATACATATAAAAAAAAATCAGTTTTTTAAACAACCTGTATACATACAGTCTAATACGATTGGTCATTTTCCCAATCTATTTTTAAAATCTTAAACATTTAACCTTGTTCTTATAAATAATATTTCATCTAAAATAACTTTTTATGACACAAACGTTGTTTATAAATCAGCATATCCACAAGGATATGAAATTTCTGCTTGTAATAACAATAGAAATTTTATATTGAGTAGAAAAACACAGTGCTTTCCTTATATTTTAATATAGCAAAGTAAAAACCGGCAAAAAAGAACCTCAGACCCACTTACATCTGTCAGAATTCTTGTAGATAATAGTAAAATGTTTTATCAAACTGAAAAAAAAGTACAGATTTTCCCGTCTAATCTTATCAAAGCAAAAGAAACTCAAGTTAATAGAATATCTGATAATTTGGGAACAGGAATTGGTTGGTAGTTTCAAATGATGAAAATCGTAGAAAATGGATTCTATAAGCCAAGTTCAAATCCTGGATGAGGTTGTTTAGGCTTAATTTTGCGCTAATGCTTTCAAGGGGAACATCAATCCAAGTATTACCCTCTCACCACCCTCTCTAGATATTGGAAAATTAATCGGCTATATTAAGGAAGACTAGGCTATTTAGCCTTGTTGGTGGGTAGCAGTAAAGTACACTGAACTTTCAAGCCTTTTTAATGGGACATAATTGATAAAATTCTTTAGTATTGTCGATAGACAATACTAAAGCTGACGAGGCTCGTTTGCATAATAAGAAAGAAATAATAGTGCAGACTAGAATTATGAATCTTCAGTACTTCTTAAGTTAGTAGGAGTTTCACATGTCACAACTGTCATTAGAAAGAGCATAGAGAGTACAGCGTCAAATCCTTTATTGTAAAAAATCTTAAGATTGCGTATGTGAAAAAAAGAAAAAAAAAAACAACAGAAAGGTACTGCGAGTTTGTTAGTTGGTTGGGTTTTATGGCATATCAAACTTTGTAGGTTATTCAACGCCAAATCCATTTTTATACAAATAATCAGTTCTGTTTCAAACAATTCAGTTTAGCATAAGTATATATTTTAATTGTTAAAACATTTCTATTTCAACCTAATCAATTTATTCAAACAGTTCTAATTCAAACAAGTCAGTTAAACTGAATTGTTTGAATTAGAACTGTTTGAATACTCTATAAGTATACATTTCGTTTACACATAGTTAAATGTCAAAACAGTTCGATTTTAAACAATTCAGTTTAGCGTAAGTACAGTTTCAATGTCAAAACAGTTCAATTTCAAAGAATTCAGTTTAGCATAAGTACTCAGTTTAAATGCAAGCACGCAGTTTACATGTCAAAACAGTTTTATTTCAAGCAATTCAATTTAGCAAAAGTACGAAGTTTAATTCTATTTTACCCATAGATAGGAGACTCCATCAGGTGCTACCACTCCGGGCCAGAGCTGACTCGGAATCAATGGCAATGAAGGGGTGTTGCGCATTCCCCAAAGCTCAAGCTTTACTGGAACCTCACCATCAGATTGTTTAGTGTCATATTCAGGACACTCGTTGGGGGTGGGTTTTTCCCTTCTGCAGAGGTGCAATAGGTGTATTTTACAGCCCCAGCCGACTGGGCAAGGTACTACGAGATAGTTATTTCTCTCTCTCTCTCTCTATATATATATATATATATATATATATGTACGATAGAAATAGGTGGTAAGATGTGTGTGTGTGTGTGTGTGTTACGTTTTTAAAATAAATTTTATGCATTAATCACATCGCACAGTTTTGAAATAGAACACCACTAACAAATAAAATGTTCAAAACTTTCTAATTTTTTTCGTTTTATATAAAGAATAAAATGTAATTCAAATAAGATTCAGAAGTAACAACATCACATATTCAAATGCCCTGATTTCATATAAATGAATGAAGTGTTTAACGATGACAAATAATTCAACTATACATAAAATCATCCTCTGAAGACCTGTTTTTTTATTTGCACAAAGATACACACACACACGTGCGCGTGTATATATATATATATATATATATATACATATATATATATACTGCCTTCGTGTAAAACATTTCAGTTTTAAATCTCCGAAACAGATCGCTGGAAACTTTTGCACTCATCTAGCATACTGAGGAAATTATGCACAAAAAATTTGTGTAAAATTTGTTTTATTCAAAATGATGCTGTTTATATTTTTTATATCAATTTGACGATTTGAATAGATTCCTTTTGATTCTTTAATGACAATTTAATTTTGAGATGTTTTTCTCTTGTATCAATTACCATCATTAAATGGAAATTCACACACACACACACACACACACACACACACACACACACACACACACACACACACACACACACACAGAAATATATATGTGTGTGTGTATGTGTGTGTGTAGTTATGTTCTTTTGTGTTTCTCTGGATTCTTATGCAGGAATCGGGGAAGTTGCATGGGAGGCCCCTCCCAATACCATCTATAGCGTACACTGTCTGTCTGTCCGCCTGTCTCTCTTTCTCTTTCTTTCCCCCTCTCTCTCTTTCTCTCTCTCTCTCTCTCTCTCTCTCTATATATATATATATATAAATGTGCGCGAAGATGTAACGGTTATCTTTGGAAGAAAACGACCTCAACGAATCGAGTTCGGATCTTGGATAAAGCTGTCAACGTTTCACATCGCACTAACACCCTCGTGAATAACTTCTAAGTATAAACAAAACTACCCTTCCTAAAGTGCTTCACAAACTTGACCACTCTTCCCATCTTTCCACTCACAGCAATGTATAAAGGGATACCCATCACGTAGGAACCACGTGGTCTGATGATTGCATAGGCGAGAAACTGAATGCCACAAAATGCCGTGGACTCTGTGTCTACTCTATGAGGAATTTCACAAGGATGCTACGTGCTCTTTTGAACAAATCCAAGAATTAGCAACCCTCAAAATAGTAGATTTTTGTCTCTTTACTCACAAACTATCCAAAAAAAGGCAAGGCCACTGATAGGTAAATGAGCAAATTGGTAAATAGAAACACCAGTGTAGACGACCAGCACAAACTTGCATTCATCAGTTTTGTGTTGGCACTGGGGGCCGCATAGAGGACCTGTCAAGAGCGCTAGCCGATAGGGAAGAATGGCGCTTGCGATGGCGTGTGTGTGTGTGTGCGTTAGAGAGAGAGAGAGAGAGAGAGAGAGAGAGAGAGAGAGAGAGAGAGAGAGAGAGAGAGAGTGTGTGTGTGTGTGTGTGTGTCCTGGCAATCTGTGCCGTTAACAACCTTTCATTATGATGATAATGATGATAATATATAAGTGTATCTTTTAGACAATTTTTTCACTCGGTAGTCTATTTTATGGCAGGGGAGAGAAAAGAGTTGGAAAACAAATAATTATGAAGACGCACTCTTCTTAAATTATGAACAATCAAACAAGTAAAGAAAAGCAGTGTGTTCTTACCAATGAAATTTGAAAAATCGTGACGTTTCTCTGAAAGTTTCTTAATGAGAACAAAGAAATCGATCGAGTTTTGGCCGTTCGATTGACGTCTGCTTATCAATCGGCTGATTCAATAGATTCGATAAAATCCATAAACAAATGTTGTGTTTCTCCCCAATTTTTTCAAATATCTTTTTTATTTATTTTTTTTATTTTTTTCGTCCGGATCTTTTCTAAACGAGGACGATAATTTGTCCTTTAATTGCAATAATGTTTGCGATAAACATAAAGAAAAAAGTCTGCTACTGAGATTTTGGCTCTAATGATATTCATCCTTGTAATACTTATTTAGATTTGTTTACAACGTTCTCTGTCTGCTTAGATCTATCTATCTATCTATCTATCTATCTAATCATATTTACACTGCCCTTAATCTCTTTACTGTTATCATTTTACTTTCATTTCTGCGAATACTTCCCCCCTCTCTCTATCTTATCTTTTTAATCGGCTCATCTGTTTCTTTCTCTAAATAAGAGGAGTTACATCGTCTTCCACCTACGCAGCCAGCTTCACTAAATAAACACGCCATCTGACAACTTCATTTCATATCACCAATCAAACACTTTTATTTGTTGATGGACAATCAACCAATAAAAATGGCCAAACCTTAAAATGCAACTCACTTTAATCCAGGGAAAATAAACACTTTTGCTATCTTCAACCGATTCAACATTTTTGTCATAATAATAATGATAATAATAATAATAATAATAATAATAATAAGAAGAAGAAGAAGAAGAAGAAGAAGAAAAAGAAGATGTGTGTCTGTAATTTAGAATATTCATTCTATTAGTGAT
The DNA here is from genome assembly GCA_963585895.1 of Sepioteuthis lessoniana. NCBI lineage: Eukaryota > Metazoa > Mollusca > Cephalopoda > Myopsida > Loliginidae > Sepioteuthis > Sepioteuthis lessoniana. The sequence continues at coordinate 76,130 of CAUZXS010006661.1, forward strand.
GATATAATTTTAGTAGAAAATACTGAATTACATTCATAATGCAGTACTTTTATTTTATTATCAATCATTATCAATTACATCTATTCAATCATACATACATACATACATACATACATACGTATATATATATATATATATATATATATATATATATATATATATATATATATATATATATATATATATATATATATACTTTTTTTAAATAGGTAGGTCCACGAAGAGATTTGTATTTTTTAGAATTCATTCATTTATTTTGAACAAAATAAATGAATAAATTCTAGAAGATACAAATATCTTCGTGGACCTACCTATTTAAAAAAATATTTTTATTCTCTCTTTGGACCTACAACAAAAAATTATATATATATATATATATATATATATATATATATATATATATATATATATATATATATATATATATATATATATATATATATAATGTATAATGGTTTTATCCAATTATCATATGTAATTTTGTTTTTCTCTTAACACACACACACACACACACACACACACACACACACACACACACACACACACACACACACACACACACACACACACACACACAAATCATTTTTAGTTTTCGTAGAATAAAAATATTGAAAATAACTTAGTAAATATCTATTTTCCCTGCTGTAAGTTACTTTCATGCAAAATATTTTCATGGCTTTTTTGTCGGTGTCTTTGTCATGTAAAAATTTGGTTCGTAAAAGTTGATTTTCAAGGTGCCTTGGGTTTTCCTATCAGGCGATAATGTTCATAATCGCACATTTGGACTTGTGTCACATTTGGTTAAACTGAGAAAAACATCGTGTAGTGGTTAACGCGGTGAATTTGAACCCCTTTTGGACTAATACCCTTGAAAAATGCATGAACCCCCTTATCCTCCAGAAATTAATTATAAAGTACAATTACTGTTCTTCTTCTAAACGTTTGGCTTTAGCATTAAATTACACGCGAACAGTAATATACCATTAAAAAAAAAACAAGTACATTTTTTTTATTTCATTTAATTGGTTTGCCGGAAATCGATATCGTTCAAGTCATTAAAAATATCGATTGTCCTAATTTAGTTCAATGCGTATCCTTGAAGCAAATTGTTGGGCTGAGTTCAACTTCAGGGTTGTTTGTTTCAATTTGGGCAAATTCACTAGGGAAATACTTGAATATATCTTGTCCCTTTTTTGCTATGAGTAGGTATTAGGAGAGTTCCCATAAACTTTAATAAACCTCTTGGAGAAAATGCTAGATAGGGACAACACTAGAAACCTGCCTACTGTTTTGAGCAAATTCTGAAATCAGCATTTTAAAAAACAACAGTTGTATGGCCATTTACCTCCCATCGCATAAACCATCCAAGTAAGACAAGCAAAATATGCTGGATGATGTAAAGATGAATTTATATGCAATGTTCTTCCATGGACTCCGATGAGTAAATATACTGTCGTTGGCTGAGCAACAAAAGCTTTCCTGCATCAAATCTGTGTGGACGCCGGATGCCGTAGGAGGGACATACTAAGCGCGAAGGTTGGTAGGGACGGATGACGAGAGAAAGAGAGAGTCAAGGGCTCTGTGCTGTCAGCATAATTTGATAAAAGTGATGATGATGATGATGATGATGATTGTTTCCCTATTCTGAATAGCGCAAGGAAATACATATGATAAAATATTAAACATATTGAAAATTGAATTGGAAATAATGCACTGAAATAAATCGTTGCTGCTTTTTATTTCTAGTGATAAACTGATGAATGATTACCGACATATATACTGAAAAAATAATGAAACACAACCTTATTTTAGTCTTGTGGATTTTCTTTTTTATAATTTGATTTTAATGGCATGTCAGCCCATCTTGAGCTATTTTTTGCTTAAATGTTTAGGAATCGCGTTCATTGTACGTTCATATTTAATTTTTTTGTGCAATTGTTTTAAATAATTTTTTGTACAACAGTGATATGATGATATCAAGTATTTTTATGTAATACAAATAATTTTCATACAGCTGTTTCTTAATTGAAAATAATCTTCAGTCAAAATTATAGTTTCGAGTTATTATTTTTAATGCAAATACTTTAAACTTATGTGGCATCAAATATTCCTATTGAATAAGAATGTTTTACTTAAAAATAGGACCCTAAAACGTGCCATCACTCCGGGTCAGATTGAACCTGAGATTAATGGCAATGAAAGCTTATTCAATAATCCCCAGATCTTAAGTGCAGAAGTCTCTACATCAGATGCAATTTAGTGTCCTACCTAGGAAACTCATTTAGGGGGAATTTTTACCCATCTGCAGAGGATACAGAGTATATTCTAAGCCCCGCTGTTAGGATGGTGTATTCTTGTAAAATATGGAGAGTCCCTGTGGATTGCGACACCGTAGTAAGTGAGTTCGAACTCCAGTCATGCTATTAAATTCTAATACCCTGGGGAAAAGTATAAACCCAATTATCTCTTAGCTATAGGTTAAGTAGGTTGTCACTACTATCTTTCTACAAGGATGGCTTTGACATTAGATAACCCACGTAGGTTGATATGCCTTAAAAAAGGAAACCGAAGATTAACCTTTTAATAACTTGAAAATGAAAATGTCCTGTGCTGGAGAGGTGGATGGGACCGCAGTCTCGCCACACCAGGGATAGTGCTGTGGTTTTATAGCGAACAGGATTTTATTATATGAATTCGCTATCCAAAGGATCCCGGTTTTAAATTCAGTTTTTCCTTCTCCTACAACGGTTGCCCTACCAAAGCTGGAGACCCCAGTCTGCCCAACAATTTGCCTACAGCTGGGAGCAAAAGAAAGGCTTTCATGTAATTCTCAAGGGCATGATGAGAAACACCAGTAGCCTCATTCAGGATTTGAAATTGGTTCGTCGAGTTTATTTCCTTAGAAGATAATCCTTACAACACGTGCCTACAAAAGTACTCTAGGGATAATATCCTAAAATATAATCCTATGGTGTTGTAGTTAGTTTGATCATGCAAAAAAGAATTGATAAATGCGAAAAGATACTTAATTCTTCTATTTTCCGCCATAAAGACAATCTAAACCATCTTTTTCTTCCAGCTCCTTCTTCCTCATATTTTCTTCTTCTAGCCTCTTCTTCCTTTTCCTCACATTTTTCTCTCTCTTCCTCTTTCTTTTTCTCCAATTTTGTTCTCTTCATATTTTCTTAGACGTTGTTAAAGCGTTTTGTTTCATAAAAGCAGCTGAGACAGCACTTTTATTTATAACTGAAAGTGTGATACTCATGCAACCGATCGATAAGTTGGTACGTAGGAAGTTACAAAGAAGCATATTCATAAATAGGTTATTGTTATTATTACACTATTTTTCACACTAGCGTTATCTGATGATCTTTTACTGAAGTTCAAGTGATAGCAAGTCTCACTAAATCATCGCGATACTTCTGAGTATTCTTGCCGAAATTAACAATGCTGTGATCTGGATGATGTCGATTCTTCCTCTGATTTCCCCTTCCTCCGGTCTTTTTTTCAAGACGTTGTTGATCTGTTCCAAGTGCACCAACTATAATTGGTATCACCATCACTGTTCCAGAGATTTTAGTACTTTGGTAATGTCTAGGTATTTGTTTATCTATCGCTTTTTTTTATCTTTAAAAATCTACGAGATGACAACTTTTTTCAAGTTAATTAAAACTAGTTCTGACCTTTGGGCGAGATTATATGTTTCGTTTGTATCTCGAAATTTTATGTCACATATTTTGGGGACGGTTTCTGTTTTGTACGTATACCATTTGGTAGTTAAGTAAAATTTTAATCTCTTGCACAACTTTAAGAGGATCATGTATTTCTTTTATGCTAGTCTGCTGCATTCACTTATTATTATTATTATTATTATTATTATTATTCCCCCCGAGTTAAATTGGTATTTGATTTTGAGTCCATCGCTTATTAAATCAATGTCTTCTTGTGTGTTCTTGTTTAATTGAATCTCAAATAAATTATCGAAACCAAAAGAATTTTATTCAATTTCAAATAATAGATTTGAAGTGAAAAAGGCTTCCCTTTTTTAGTTTCATATTTCGGTTTGCTCTTTAGAGCAATGATGTAAAGATAAACAAATGAAGGAAAAATTAAAAAAAGAGAAAAGTAAAAAGAAAAGAAGGGAAAGGATCTTTAACTCATTTGAAGTTTTAAGAGGAAATTAAAGTATGATTGTCTAACTTGCTGGTCATTTGGAATTGTACGGGCCTCAATCCTCTCAGGACTCCTAATAATTGATGAACTGAGATTACTTAAAGCGGGGAGTCTATGACGGTTATAGGCGTTGGTTCCCTAAACTTCTAAAGAGACAATCATCTAGAGGTTGTAGGTTCAATACTGACTGCAGGCGAGTAACAATACAGAAATACTTAGTACTTTTACCCGGTGATGGTTAACGGAATCAGAACAAGCGGCCCTCGTGGATTTAATAAAGGACGTAGTTCGAAGTTATTTGTAGGGTCCTAAGTTCGACAAACACCTGAAGAAGGTCGGGGGACATATCGGTCGAAACGTTGTAAATATAACAATAAAGATGAAGACAATAGTCCGAAAACCCTGAACGATGCATATTATTTGTTTTATTACTTACTTAAAGCTATAACAGTTTATTAAGGGTTATTATTGATGGCTTCAAACCTCATTATCATAATTATCATCGTCATCAAATCATGTTGATAGCTCGGATTCCTTTAACTCACCATCCGTCCTTTTTTATCCATCGTTCTTATTAGGTTCTCTTGTCAGCATCCAGTGTCCGCACCGAGCTGATGAATGTAAATTCACCAGCTCTGGTTTGTTCATGAGAGGTGTCCATAGGAGAAGCTCTCTAATAAGTTCATCCCTGCTTCTCCAGCAGTGTCCAGTATGTCTTGTTCGTCTCACTTGGATGTTTTTTTAGATGAGAGGCAAGTGGCTGTACAGCTGCTGTTGAGAGCTACTTTTCGGATTTGTTTAAAAAAACAGCCTTCTTGTGTAGTTCCCATCTTGCTTTTTCTCCGAGGGCTTCGATAAAGTTCTAGTGGTGTAGCCATGTAATAGTATTGACCGGGCTAAATCTTGGAAGAATTCTGTTTTATCTTATCAGAGAGATCTGATTTTCATATGTTCGATAACCTGTCATTAACAGTCCATACCTTTCCGAGGTGTATGTTGTCATTAAAATAAAAGCATCTTAAGATGATTAAAGAACGACGTTATAGACAATATTTTTCATTCTTCTGCTAATGGCGCAATCACCAATGCGATGAAAAAAGTTATTTTTCTGTAGAAGTAGATTTTTATGGGCATACAGTTTTTTGCTTATCACTGGAAAAAATCAATAATCATTAGCAGGGACTATGTATGAAATTGTTTTGTAGGTGCAAAATTGCTCTATCCCATGGTGCTATAGTGTTCCCACACAATAGCACCATTGGATATCTGTTGTAGTTTCTGTGTGAATAAATAAGGTGCATTACTTTCGGAGCATTGTTTTTAATTAATTCATCATTTTCTAGTCATGCTTAGAACGCTGAGTTCCCTGACCATATCTAGCCACCTGTTTTTATCGCCCATAGTTCCTGATAAGTCCACTAGATGGTGCCGTGTCAACACAGAGATGATGTATAGTAAGTTTTTTCTGATCGGCAAACAATGGCGCGTCTATATGTAGGAGTTCATAAGAAAATGTCGCTTTTAAGTTATTTCTTACTTGCTCATTATGTCTTGTTGGTCTGAATATAGGAGGTAAATGGCTGTATTGCTGCTTGCAAATCTTTGCTGTTACTTGGAACCATCTGTGTGCCAGCAAAGGATTATTACAAAATAGGAATATTTCTTATGCTTTTGAATATTTTGTACTATTGATTTGCTCTTTCTTGTTATATTCACAAAGTTTCGAACGATGCGTCCTTCGGCTTTTTTTAGGTGTTTCATATCGAATTCGGGAGCCTACACAGAACTTCGAACCGAACAATTTATCTAATTCTATTTTGCGGAGGATTGTTCGAATTCCGTTAACCAGAACTGGGTACAAGTATTAAACTATATCAAGAATCCCCTGTTATTTTTACTTGTAGTCAGGATTGAACATGCAACCTCAAGATGACTTCACTTAGAAGTTCATAACCCAAACGGCTATATCAGTAATATTTGTATCAACACAGTAGATTACTACTTATTTCTATTATGCACGATTTTTTTTTATCTTCGCTCGTTGCAATCTTTTATGTAGCCTTTTTGATTATTGGTTTCCATATTTTATTCATTTCTATACGTTCTCCACACAGCAGGTCACTGTTGCCCAACATATGTGGTGATTCCTTAAGGCGTCTTATTCTCCAATGTTCTTCTTATTTTCGTTTCATCCCATAAGAGCTGATATTTTTGTTTTTCTTTCCATATAGGGTCAGTCATACTCAACTTTTAGCTTTCACCCGTACTACTGCTTTTCAATGTTCCTCTTGCCTTACTTTTAGTGAGCAGCACTTTAACACAACTGCATAGGAATATAAACGTTTAGTTAATTAACTTCCAAGTGAAGTTCCTTGTAGGCTCCCGAGTTCGACAAGAAAGACCTAAAGAAGGTCGAAGGACGCACCGACAGAAACATCTTGGGTTATTTTATGCCAAGAAGTTAGGGAATGGCATTTATATATACATTTTTTGTGTAGTTATTTCTTAGTTGTTTTTTTTTGTACGCAGTCTTATCGAATACAGATGATTTTTAAACAGATTTATTTGACCCCTAGATTAGAGTAAACCTGGGAGTAATGGTCATGTAGGAGTACTCTATACTTCTCAGATCTTTAGAAATAGAGTTAGATTATCCCACTCTGTGTTGAAATGCAGTTTTTGAGTGGCATAAGGGATTCAAGGAAGGCAGAAAGTCTGTCAGGGATGATGAGAGGTGTGGCAGGAGTAAGGAAGTCAATACACCACAGTTGATTGGCCAAAGGGTTAGCGTTAGGGTTACTATGTTGAGGTTTTAAGGGAGTTCAGGATGATATTCCTAGGGAAGAGACCATCACTCTTCAAATCGGGTCAGTGGCATTTCCACCAGGACAATGCACCAGTCCACAATTCCATCCTTGTCACAGACTATTTGACCAAGATGGGCATCAAGACAGTTACTCAGCCTACCTATAGTCCAGACCTTGTTCCCTGTGACTTTTGGTTATTCCCTAAGCTCACAGGCTGTCGTTATGAGACAATTGAGGATATGAAAGAGGCTGTGACGAAGGTCATTGACACGCTCACACAAGGGGACTTCCATTGGGCCTTCCAGAAGTTGTTGGAACGGTACAACAAGTGCATTGCAGCTGAAGGAGATTACTTCGAAGGGGACTAGAGTTACATGTGTGTACTATCAATAAAAGTGCCCATACGAAAAAAGTCTGGAAACTTATCCTATGCACCTCGTATCTTCAAGTCGACTTGTACGCCAAGATTTATAGTCATTGTAGTAGTCCTTATTAAACAATTATAAATTCAAGTAACTAATTCAAATAGAAATAATTTAGATCTATGGTTACTAGTATTCTTATTGAATATGAATAATTTTAAACACATCTGCTTGACACATAGATGGGAATTCGATTGATACTACCACTCTTGATCAGAGTGGTAGTAATGGGAATAAAAGTTGTTCTCTTCACTAGTGGCATCTGCAGAATTGGAGCGTTATCATTAGATACAGTTTACAGATATAGTATCACAATTTGGACTCACCTTTTTTTGGAAGGAACTTACCCTTTCAGTAAATGATACAGTTAGTGTCTTCTGAACGATCCATTTTCAGAATGTTCCTTAATTTCTTCTTAACTTGGTAAAAAGCAAAATACTGGGGGAGAATTGGATTAGAAGATCGTGAATCAGTATCTTCTAAGTATGAAAAAAAAAAAAAAGAATCATTCGAAATCCTTATTATTTTTTGTTTTATTTTTTTCTTTCTTAGCTTGTCTTCAAAATAGGTTAATAGAATTCATATGAAAAGCTCATATATACCGAGTTGGTCCTATGTCATTTACACACACACACACACACACACACACACACACACACACACACACACACACACACACACACACACACACACACTTATACACGCGTACATGCACACACACAGACATGATGCTTGCTCTATCTTCATAAATTATTGCCGTCTGTTGATTCTTCAAAATTATCTGGACTGACACTTTTTCTTCAACTGTATCCTCTCAGATGACTCTTTAAACCAGCAGCTTGCAAACTTTAGAAGTGAGATGACAGACAAACGGAGAGATGACAGTAGATGCTACTTGATTCCGTACATCGAAAAGGTTTTTTGTGCACCATCGAATAAAGACTGGCAGAATTTACTGCAAATTATGCAAGTGATAGCACTTTGTCTCTAAGGAAATGTGTCTTGTTCATATCTCCCAAGAGTCTTTGTGTGACTGATGTATCCAGCCTTAGAGACAAGAATACAATCTCAAACGTTCACATCTTCAAGGAAACTCCTGTTACTGAGGATCAGATTTTGTTCCCTGCCTCCGACGTAAATTTCTTCCTCTCTTTCTCAATCTCTTACTCCAAACATCTCTCTCTCTCTCTCTATATATATATATATATATATATATATTTATTGGACAACCCGTAAGCCTGTTATAACAGTAGCCTATGAGAATATTTATGTTCCTATTTAAGCAGGTTTGAAGGGTTCTTATCTGTATTTCATATTGAGAATCTGTGCGATTCAAAATGACGATCAGAAAGAATGATGATTGTTGTAAGTCTCGTTTAGTGTTTGTTGTTTGCTTTGCTCATCAAGAAAAAAATTGACGTTTAATATCTTGTTGAACAGTGCTTCAGTCTTTCTTATCTATTTTCTTTCCTTCTTGCTGAACGTATCAACCAGCATGTATGGTGAATGGGATGATCTCATTTTCACCGTACTTAAATCTTAGAGATTTGATGAAAAGAAAAATGAATGACTCAAACTGGTATCTTCTTTATTTCTGAATGGCCTAACACTAAGAAAGTATCTCATAAATTTAAAACCAATCTTACTAATAATTCAAAGCAACAAATAACCTGTATCTGATAGTGAGGCTCCAGTCATAGAATTTGGGGAATGTGGAGTACCCCTTCATTACTCTCAGGTCCACCCTGACCCGAAGTGTTAGTACCTGCTATCGGTCCAGTAGAATTGTTTAAACTCTTATCAGGGTTTGTTATTAGTAGTTATCTAAAAACAAACATCTGTGGGCACATTATTTATATAAAATAGGAATATTTGATAAATATAATTACTAATATAAAATAGCGATACCTGAAATCTTTTCGCTGTCTGTAAACAAATGGTTAATATAATTACTAATGTTAAAAAGCAACACTTGAAACAATTTACCTGTGTATAAATAAATAAATGAACTCTAACTCGTTTAAAAATTATTACCTACAAACTATTCATTTACAAATCATATATATACATATATATATATATATATATATATATATATATATATATATATATATAATTTTGCATCAAATTATTCACAAGAGTTGATTTGCCAACCGCCCAAATAACGAATCAACTAAAATTTTGTGAGGATTTTATTTTCTCTGGTTTTGTTATTGCTAAGTGAATTTATTGAATAGTCTCGTAGCTGGGTTACAACAATTCTGTTTACCAATGTATTTCGTGCTTAATACTGAATACCCAACGTAAATATTCTCTATTAACAGAGTTACTTTTTATGAAATTCACCCAGAATACAGTAGCGAAAGTAATTCATTGAACTATTTCTATATCTTAAAGTTAAATACAACTTGTTTATACAATAATACACTGCTTCAGAGAACGGATGTTCAATCGAGTTTTCCTTATTTACTATTTAGTCTTGATTTATTTTGTGTATTCTTATCTTTCGGTAGATTCATGTATCTTTTTGACTAATCGTAGCTATCTCAATTTGTTCACACACACACACACACACACACACACACACACACACACACACACACACACACACACACACACACACACACACACACACACACATATATATATATATATATATATATATATATATATATGTCGTCTATTTCTGTTGTTCTGAAAGATGAATTCCTTCTTCAATGATCCATCACCAGATGAGGTAGAAATCTATTCAGTCTAAACGTTTTCTTTTTTAAATCCCTTTTTGCTGTACTCCATGTTCACTATTCGCTTCCAAATAAAATCCCCTTGTAAGAAGGCCTGCCGCGGAAGATCGACGTTTTCAATAAAACGTCTGTCACTCGCAACTGTGACCAAGATCTCTTTGCAAATACCCGAAAAAATAATTTATGTGGAGCTTAATATATATATATATATATATATATATATATATATATATATATATATATATATATGCGTGTGTGTGCGTGTGTGTAAAAATTAACCCGTGAATACTTGTTATCCGGATGGTCGATTGTATAAATGAATCTACACGCGGAGGCATTTTGAAAGACTGAAGTAACCTATGTAAATCCTCTCTCTCTCACTCACTCTCATACACACAAATACACATAGGCTCACGCATATACAGTATCTCTGTTATATACATATAAATAATACTTCCTTTTATAAAAGTAAAGTTATAGACTCGACGAACTGGGTTCAAACCTGGACGAGGCTGTTTTCATGTCACTGAGCACCTAATAACCCGTTGGGAAAAGTATACATACCACTATTCTTCCTCCAGCTCTCTATAAATAATAGGGCAGACAGAGCTATTTAACCTTGGTACAGTAACCAATCGAGGAGAAAGGAAACTTAAATTCAATCATACAAATTTTGCTTAAAAATCTACCTTGTGTCGAATCCTGTTCGTGGCGGAGGGGCTGGGTAAATACATACCTGCCTTACAAAGGAGAAGTTGTTTTTTTATTACTCTTATATATGTGATTACCTCCCACACGCGTGCACTCATACATATGTATCTATAGTATAGTATAGTATAGTACACTCTTTGTTGAATACAAGTACAATTTTTGTTGATAAAAAATTAATTTTCTTTATACCTTTAATTTATACTCACTTGTGTGTGTTTGTTTGTGTGTGTGTGTGTGTGTGTGTGTGTGTGTGTGTGTGTGTGTGTGTGTGTGTGTGTGTAAGTTAAAGTGTGTGCATAAGTTTGAGTGTGCGTGTTAGTATTTGTGTATGTGTTGATGGAAAAATTGCAAATTTGTGTTTCGTATTTGTGTAATCTACTAAATAAACGATCCTCTTGTGAATAGTATGAACCTTCTTATTTCCACAGCATGGGCTAAATAATACCAATACTATTTTTTTTACAAGAATGACTTTGGCATTTAATAACCCACGAAGTTTGATGCGCCATTAAAAAAAAGAAACGAAACCAAAACACTTGTACACATTTAGATGCAACATAGAAGTACAAAACAGAACGTGTTGTTTTATCTGCTAAAGTTAAATTTTGCACAAACACACACACACACACACACACACACACACACATATATATATATATATATATATATATATATATATATATATATGTGTGTGTGTGTGTGTGTGTGTGTATGTGTGTGTGTGTATGTGTATGTGTGTGTGTGTGTGTGTGTGTGCACGCGCGTGTGTCTGTTGCAAACACTTAAAAATAAAATTAAAAAAAATTGATATGACTATGTTCTGCACCTACGGCAAATTTTAACGTAAACAAATTTTTGTTCTTCATGGGGAAAGCGATCTTTCACTGAAAGGGAGATTTATCAATAAACAATAATAAGCGAGAAGACATATTGTGTAGTGGGTAATTAATCGGACAGAATTTGAATATTGAAACTTGTGAAGAGAACATATTATCGATAATATGCCTTACTAAAATAGTAAAAAGTAAATTTGGCGACCGTAGTCGAGGGTGACCCGAAGGTTTCCTTTTCAATAGCTACTGCACCGATGTGTAGGGGAGGGCGCTACTCCTTTCCCTGGATTGCTCCACTTTACCCTTGATTCGAACCCTTTAATGCTGAGTGTTAAGCAAGGAGGTATCAAGTACCATTTTTAAAGTCTTTGGTATGACGCGACCTAGGATTGAACCCAGGTCTCCCGGATCATTGGCGAACACACTTCCCACTAGACCAATGAGCCAAAACTCTTAAATTTAACCCACGTGATGATAAAATCTCATTTGTAAAAAGATTTACTGCAATTTTTTTCAGACAAATCTCAACCTCCCAAGGGGAAGTTCCGTAGTGTTATGCCTAAAGTGCTGGACTGAGATATCGTTGTAAGTGTGAGGTCTAGTGACGCTATCATATTCACTTTCGGACAAAAAACCTTGAAATCTTTTATCCCCTTCAGCTATGGGATAAATAGCACCACTACAGTTCTTCAACAAGGATGGCTTTGACAATAAATTATTCACCAAGGCTGATATGCCATTAAAAAAAGAAACTAAACTTTCTCATTTAAAACACGTATGTTAATTTCTTTCTTTCTTTCTTTCTTTCTTTTTTCTTTCTTTCTTTTTTCTTTCTTTCTTTCTCTCTTTCTTTCTATAATTCGCTACACTTAAATTGGTATAAATATCTTTTTTATTTGCTATTATGTATCCAGAAAATTTGTATCTATGGACGGGTTTTAAACGATTATCAAAGTAATTATTTGAAAATCACAAATATAATCAGCTTCCTCAATTTATGATTAATTAATTTTAACGGCCTATTAACCTACGAAGGGTTATTTTATGCCTAAAGGTTAGGGAATTGTATTCATTGTAAGTTTATATTTACATCTTTTGTGTAGTTGTTTCTTAAAAGTTTTTTGTACACATTTGAATGCTATGAATTATTCCTCTCTAATACAAATGATTTACAAACAGTTTTTATGCTTTTAAGTATATTGATAATTATATGATTTTAAGGAATTATTTCTTTATTTATTATAACTAATTTGTTTGTAAACGGTTATCGGGTTTTAAATAACTATCATAATCCTTAATAAGCAATTATAACTTCAAGCAACAATTCTTAATACAAATAATTTTCAATTTATAGGGCATCAAGTATTCTTATCTAATATAGATAATCTTTAGATAGGTGGTTTTCACCAGTAGATTGTTCAGTAACCGATACTACAATCCCGGGCAGAGTGGACCTGGGAGTAATAACATTGAAGACCTACCCTCATTTCCCAGAACACCAGAGCAAGAGCCTCACCATCGGTTGCCGTTTAACTTCATACTCAGAACACTTATATCAATTTAGAACGAGTCACCTGTCACCACTGGTTATTCAGAAAGTTGTTTAACTTATTAAAAGAGAAAAAGATGTATGCGCTGAAGTGCTAAATTCAATGATAAACCAACTGGCTAGCAAGTGAGATACGCAAACAGAATTTCGACGAATAATTAGTTTCGACACTTCAACTATTGCTTCTTTTATACTTTAATGATGATGATGATAATGATGGCGATGATATGGAAGAAGTCGGTAAAGAAAAGAAACGTTGGGCGATAATGAGATATGGCCGCCGCGACGCTCATCAAATTCAAATGTCCTTCTGAAATCCGTCTTGGAGTCATATGAACGGATTAATTTACACCATTATACCAGGATGGCGGAAAACGTCGATGTAATTGAGCGCTATGGGGACAGCATATTAAATTTCACGGCTCTTTGATTCCGCATTCCTCCTTCATGTATTTGTGAAGAATATATATATATATATATATATATATATATATATATATATTGATTCAGAGGGACTATTTTTGCCTTGCATAATAGTAGACTTGCATGTTTTGCCCCTAGCGCTATAATATACTATGATAGCTGTTTAACATAGATTCGAAGCCAAGATACAGTCCATATCCCCCCAGTTATGGGTTAAATAGAACCACAGCTGTTCTACAACGATTACTTTGCCATTAAATAACCGACGGTTGATATGCTACGAAACAAAGAAACCAAACCATGATACCAGAAGACACAGCAGAAATCGGTATATTATATCGTTTTACAAATAATAAAATATGCTACTGTTATACAGACAACAAAATAAGTTTTTGCTGTACAAACAATATGCAAAAAAAAAAAAAAGTAAGCACAATATGAACATTTTTAATGAGCAAACTGCCAATCTGAGTACAAGATGTAACTGTAACAAACCTAAAAGATGTTCATTTGCGGGTAACTGCCAAGCAAAAATGTAATTTTCAATACTTTGGTATACGTGTGTGGATGCGGGGGTGATAATGAAAGAGTCTACATCGGAGTCTCAGAATATATATATATATATATATAGAGAGAGAGAGAGACAGAGACAGAGAGACAGAGAGAAAGACAGATAACGTGTGATCCAAAAGTAACATTTATTTCTATGGTAAATACGATTTCTCGTCCTCTAACAATTCATTTAAAAATTCGTTTAAAAACAAAAATATTTACCTAAAATTTATATATATATATATATATATATATATATATATATATATATATATATATATATGGAATTGCAGGAAAAAAACAGTGTCCTCATAAAGTATACTGAAAAAGTTCATATATTGCTTTGTGGGGTCTTGAAAGTTTCTCGGACAAACCATAGTAATAGACATATAGGTTGTCACTTGTTCTCCATGTCTAAAAACAAAACAAAACAAAACAAAACAAAAAACAAACTAAAAAACAGGTTAAACCCTACTTCAAGTTCTTATAAATGTTAAGTAAGAATAATATTGAAACGTTGGGTGTGAAGAAAAATATTTTTTATTCATTGCCCCCTACCTCTGATGAGGAAGAGAAGTTTTGTTTTGTCCTTAAATATACACCAACACTCTTCGCTGTCCTGTTAGCAACTCAACTGATGCTTTTTAAAATCATGCAAATGTCTAGTCTGACTACCTCCCGCCTCTGAAACGTGAGTTTTGGCGGTTTAACTTTTCAGGTCTCCCTGACAATCATGTCTAACACTGGGATCATTAGTGGCGAAGGGAAGACCATCAATTAACACATTTTTTTAATCTAATTCAAAGTCAACGCCTTTCTACTTCACTTTTCACTGAGTTAGATTTCTGACGTTATAATATTGAGCCCATCTCGTAAGTGATGAGAGGTGGATTTCGGCAAAAAAATTTGAATTCCAAAATTTTCGTTTTAACCTAGAGGCAAATATCAATGATTGAACTGAAGGAACAAGTGCAGAATCCCTCGGCACCGAACAATCCTGTCATTGATATAATTTTTTGATTGAATGAATATGTAACGCAAAATTTTAAACAAAGGCAATGTAGAAATATGAGCACTTATATATAAAAATCAACGTGTGTATATATAAATCTTTATCTTTTTTCTTTTTTTTTCTTTCTCTGCATATATATGTATATATCTGTGTGTGTGTGTGTGTGTGTGTGTGTGTGTGTGTGTGTGTTACTTGGTTTGTTACAAAAATACATACGTATGAAGATGTATTTATGTCAATGAGTGTGTGTGTGTATGAGTGTACATGTATGTACAAGTAAGCATTCAGGATATACGTTGAGAAATAGTAATCACATTATTGCAACTAATCCTCTTACATTCACTGGAAGAAAACGTCATTCTCTTTGTGTTAGGCCGAATCTAAAAAAAAAGAAAAATAAGAAAAGCGCAAGCCTAAAACTGAGACTCTTCAAAGGAAATACAATCGATAGCCGAAATAACGTCTTTTGAGATCTGGACACATACATATGTGTTTGGAGATAGAATTAAGAAACAGAATCATAGTCCAATTGAAAGTCTCATTTCAGGTTGTTGCTTTCCATTTTCTTTTTCTGATGCATTTTTCTTGCAAATTTTATATTCTCGATGAGATAAGTTTCCGTCTGAGATACTCGGTCCAATTGTATATAAAGGAGCTAAGCGACAATTTGACAGAAAATTCATTCCACCTCCACTGAGGCGTAATCTGGACTGACAGCTTTCGACAAAAGTGGACGATCATACTGTTCTTTAAATCCCGTGTTTTAATATCTATCTATCTATCTATCTTCTGGTATTTATTCTCTTATTTTCCTGTTAATGTAGCAATCTCTATCAACTGCTTTTCTCCGTCGTTCCCGAGCTGCAAGACTGGCTTTCCTTTTCTGACTTTCTGACCCCATCTCATCTCCCTTTTAACATGTCCTTCTGTCAACCTCAACCTCAAGATGGCGAGGTCAGTGTTTAGACCAGATACGAACATACCATTTCGCAATAGCTGACTGCGCATTTCTTCCGCTTTTCCAAATCTGCATCTCTCTGTTGTCTATTCCTTGTTGCAATGTCTTTTCAACCGAAATGGAACCAGACATGGCTGCATTTAACTGTTGGTGCGAAATAAGAAAGCATGTTTGTGCACAACTTGAATGGCTGGCGATGTTCGGAATCTGATTTCCCAAAATCCGTTCTTACTGCCTATTGCTTTGAAGCTTTGTTTCAAGTAAAACAAAAGAAAGAAAGAAGCAAAACAATCTTGAACTGAATATTTACTAAATTACCAAGTCCGATGACAGATAAATGGTTTTACAATTAAAAATATCTTTTTTCGTATGGGCATTTAAAATTGTCGTAGACTCTTGAAAATTCACTGTTATTGCTGTACATCTTATGAGATGTGTTGGGTATCACCTACCTTTTCAGCATAATGAGCTGTTCCATCTGCCATATATGGCAGTAGCGAAGATCAGTCTGGGAATAAGCCTACAATTCAGACCAGAAAAGCCGTTCCTATTGTTGAAGTATATTATTACTCTATCACTAATCCTATGTTCTTATTACTAACAGTCTCTCTCTTGTAAATACTCTTTCCTGTAAATATAACTGTTTTCCTCACATATCGTGGTTTGTCTTATTATTACTACTACTTGTGTTCACTAACCAGAACACAACAAGATGACTGACCGATTTTTATGATTTCAGGTTCAAATGAACAGCTACAGCAGCAATTGGAATACATCCTACTAAAACCTGATTGTCACAGCTGGTGAATTTCAGAAATGCAATCTGACACTTTAGAAGAATGATATGCAATAAAATTCTGTTTTAAACTTGGAAAAAATGCCACGGAAACGTATGGAATGCTTCAGACTGCTTTTCGACCATCTTGCATGAATCGACCATCAGTTTTTGAGTAGCATAAGAGATTCAAGGAAGCCAGGGAGTCTGTAGGGAATGATGAGAGGTGTGGGAGGAGTAAGGAAGTCAATAGACCAGAGTTGATTGGCCAAAGGGTTAGGGTTAAGGTTACTATGTTGAGATTTTACGGGAGTTCAGGAAGAGATTCCTAGGGAAGAGACCATCAGTCTTCAAATCGGGTCAGTGGTATTTCCACCAGGACAATACACCAGTCGACAACCCCATCCTTATCACAGACTATTTGACCAAGATGGGCATCAAGACAGTTTCTCACCCTCCCTATAGTCTAGACCTTGTTCCCTGTGACTTTTGGGTATTCGCTAAGCTCACAGGCTGTCGTTATGAGACAATTGAGGATATGAAAGAGGCTGTGACGAAGGTCATTGACACGCTTACACAAGAGGACTTCCATTGGGCCTTCCAGAAGTTGCTGGAAAGGTACAACAAGTGCATTGCAGCCGGGGGAGATTACTTCGAAGGGGACTAGAGTTACATGTGTGTACTATCAATAAAAGTGCCCATACGAAAAATGTCTGGAAACTTATCCTATGCACCTCGTACCTATCTATCGTGGCAATTTGCATACTGGGAAAATGCTTAGAGTAACAGTAACCGTCGTAGAAAATATCATCTTCAAATGATGACGCTTGAACCAATATCAAAGCAGGTATTATAACATAAAGTTCTCATCTGTAGTTCTCTGCAATTGCTTAATTTCAGACTTTATTCAGAATTTGTAGTAACTGTTTTGAAGTTGTTGCAAGTAACATCTAATAACTATATATAATAATTAGGTTAATAAACGAACATCAATAACTGATTGTTTAGGCAGTATTAAAAAGAATTAGCTACACATTATTGCTATAAAAAGCCTCAAAATCGGGAGAAATAAAAATCGTCAAGGTATTTTATTCAAAGAATGGAAATCTCCCGTACTTTTTGGGGTAGCACATAAGATTATAGTTAGACCCTATGACCGTGAGGGTGGTGGGGTTTCTTAACAATTAAGTTTTATGGGGTGCTGGTTCCACGTCCAATAGTTTGAATTTTGAGATTATTTCTTTCTCATAGAGTAGTTGCCTTGCCAAGGTTAAAGAGTTCAGTCTGATTTACTCTAGTATATATATATACATATATATATTTGTGTTAGTGTTGGCCGACCAGCAAATTAATGTGTCTGTACAGACACAAGATACAAAATACAACCGAGAAGACCAGCCAGAGACGATGGATGATAGGGATGGAAGTTAAGAGTCAGGAAACTGCGTACTGCCAACACCACTGGATGATGATGATGATGATGATATATATATATATATATATATATATATATATATATATATATATATATATATAATCCCCTCAACCAAGCAGGACACGACACAAGGTCAATATAAAACAGAGTTTAACAGGTTTTAATTCAGAGTTTTCCTTCTAGATCGGTTGCCATGCCATAGTTAAAGAGCCCATATGCCCTGCTATTTACCCATAGCAGGAAGGATAATAACTGGATTCATACCTTTCCCAAGGTTATTAACACTAGGTGAAATGCAAACAATATCATCCAGGATTTGAACTCGTATCGCCATGTCCATTTTCTACGATGGAAACCATTATATTGTGACTGCCTCCACATATACATACTTTCTCACACACATATAAGCGTGTGTATTTACTTGTGTACAAGTATCTTCTGATAACATCACAGGCTGAAACAATATGTTGACTGATTACAACTAAAGATTTATGTTGAAAATGAAACGAAAAATTAACAGATGAATTATAATGGTCGTTTCATTTGTATTTCAAAGAGAAATAATGAGAAATGAATTTTTATTTGAACACACCGACTTACAAATTAATTAAAGATTTTATGACACATATTGTGAAAATGAAGTGTGCCAGTTAGATGAAATCACACAACGACAAGCAAACTTGTTACGGCAACCAGTATAGAATAAAAACTCAATTCAAATTAGTTGTATACCGCTTAGAAATGACTTTATATCCTATCATTGGCGTTGGGTAATGTGACTTAGGCTCAACTATTGATTAAAAGACCGGCTCATACATGATCATTAAAAGTAAAGTCATAATTAGCCTGTTCTGTACTCACGTGGGTAAGTAGCCGAAGAGAGAAAAGAGGGAATAATGTCTTTTTAAGGGCATTACCACCAACAGGATCGTTCAGGATTTGAACTCTGCTCGTTGAATCCATTTCCTCTGACGAAAACCGTTACGCCCACATCCCTTCGAAGAGTGGATACTTTCAAATTTGGCGTAGGTGACCACTTGAGGAAGGAAAAAAGATACGAGCCCTTTGATGATTGAGATTTGCCTAACAGACAAGGTAACATATAGACGAATAAGACGATTAAAAAAACCCGCGCACATAATGAGTTTGGATGATCCATCTGCAAACTATTGTGGAGGTGCAAACTGTTGTTGAGAAATTAAATTCGTCAACCCGAGTTCAAATTCTGAACGAGGGGGTTTACACTTCACATATCACATACTTCGGGAAAAGGTATTAATCAAACTATTATCCCTCCAGTTATGGGTCAATAATAGAACAGATTTGGCTCTTCAACTATGGTATGGCAACCAATCTCGAAGAAGGAAAACTCAGAATTCCAAACAAACCTGGAGAGGATGGGTTTCGCCTGTCCAAGACGCGTTACATGTTTAACGTCTCCATGATCAAACTAGTTCACAGTATAAGTTTTATTTCAAATCAGTAAAAACAGAATTGAATTTAATAAAGTATGGGAACTTCTAATAAAAATGAATGAATATAGATAAGTAGGAAAAAATGGAAGAGAAATGAATAAGCAAAAACGGGAACAATCCTTCAACTTTTCAATGGATGGTTGACACAAAAGATTCATTGGAAAGTACACTGGAAGAAGGTCTGAGCATATAGGGTTGGTAAGTTATAAAAAAAGAACAATATAAACAAAAAATAGTCAGTTTAAAAACATTTCTTTTTTTAATGGCATATCAACGTTCGTGGATGATTTAATTCCAAAGCTATCCTTGTCGAAGAACTTTAATGGTACTATTTTGCCCATCGCTTGGTAGATAAGGGGGTTCATGTCTTCTCCTGGGGTATTAGTCTGAAAGTGACCCTAATAGCGTGACTGGAGTTTGAGCTCGCTTGTCACGATGTCATTGTCTAGCACGTTAGCCACGACACGACGGAGACTCTCACCCACTATTTAATAAAAAATGAATTATGTGCGATATTTGTTTTGAAACTGATGGATTTTTTTAACTTGCTCCACGTGGATTTAAAATTTTCGTTTGAATATTGAATATTTTGGGAATGTTCTCATAAAATTAGGCTAACCTTCTTTTCGATGTCTTATTGGATAAAGGAAAAAGCCCTCTTTTTTGCTACGGATGATTCTTTGCATAGACCCTCTTTATGCAATCTGTAGTGTAGTCACCGATGACTGGTACGTCGGTGGTAGCTAATCCTCAAATGGAGAAGATAAAAAAGCCCTAACACAAAAGCCGTGTTAACGATTAAACTTATGTTGCTCTATTCTTCACCACTAGCACTCCATCAACCAAAAGAAAAAAAAGATACACAATCACAGAATCCGTAATTTAAACACACACACACACACACACACACACACACACACATATATATATATATATATATACTTAGGTTCGGGAAATTGGTTCCCATGTTTCCGTTTCGGTTAGGTGGCATGGTCAGTGTCACCACTTAGATTTGGTAACCCCGGCAAGATCTGGGATGCCAGATCAAGCATATCTAGTTACACATAAGCCACCAGAAAAGATGTTCAACTTTGTCAACTCGGTTGCAGGTTTTTTTATGAATCATCTATTCGTAAAATTTACTTACAATGCTATAAATCTCTTCCTGATTCGATTTGCTAGCGGTTTGTGGGACCCGTTTTATTGATTTGCCCCGTTTCTTCAGGAGCGAGGCGTTCACACAGATGAGAGTCGAAAGAAAACCTGTGATTAACTTTCCGATAAGTATCCATGACAAAGATAGATTGGTAAAATAGGGTATAAATTATTTCAAGAGAAACTACTGGACAATGGAGAATTCTCGAGTAACCATTCTGCGATATTTTGGAGAAGGGTAAGTATGGTTGACATTGAGTTACAAGGAATAACGTTGAGTAGTGATGTGGTATCCAATGTTTGAGAGAAACGGAATGGAGGATGTAATATTGGTTGAAAGTGGAAGTGATGGAATCGATCAGAGACAAAGATACATACGAATTGAACAATGGCATCAATTAGATGGCCTAGCAACTAAATTACTGACCATAGCACACTGCAAAATGGGGCCACATGTATCAGGTTGGGTAAGCAGTAACGGTCATTAGGCCAGGTACAGGTTGTCGCTCTCAGTGAACAGAAATAATAAATGATCGCTGTCGAAAGATCTTCTCTTGAAGGATCCATTAGTCAAGACTGATTTCTGCCACAGTCAAGTTGTCTTCCTTGAACCAGATGTGTGTGTGTGTGTGTGTGTGTGTATGAGAGAGAGAGAGAGCGACAGAGACAGAGACAGAGAGAGAAAATTACTCAACTCGTCTCTTTTCATTCATTTTTTAAAATCAGTATTGTAATCAAATATCGATCTTCATGTTAATTAATATGTCCATATTTATACCTATGGGAGGATGTTCAGAATAGGAAAGGAATGACCAAGGGCCATGAAATATACATGCTTTTCCATAATCTATCTATCTATCTATCTAATTGTTTATTCAAAGATATATCAATAGAAATTTGCTCTTCTATTTAGATAAAGTATTTTCTGATTCAACCTTCTTTTCTTCCATTACTCATTTTTTCTTTCTCGGCTCATAAATGGTAGGCAAGTACCGACTCCCGTCCACATGATGTTAAATTCATCATACATATTCAGCTCACTCGATATTATATTTAATGGCCATAGGAATTTAATATATCTTTTCTGTGTTATCATATATTATGGTAGTCGTTCTGATTGAGTTTTGAACACCATCACATCTGGCAAAGGGTAGATTGTGAACAAGTAACAAAAATAACAACCGAAGTCTGAGTGATATTTCACCGGCATACATTCTGAATTCGTGTAATGGAGATGTAAAATATTAGTTGAATGAGTTTTTTAAAGTATCATTTTGTTTGTAAAAAAGGAAAAGTCTGTCTTGTACTCCCATTATAAGATGGGAACCTTAAATCCTGCGGTATACTGGACCTTATAAGCGAGAGTAATGACTGACAGTTGGCGATAAGTCTTGGTAACAACACAAATATTTTCTACTGAAATCCCTTAGCATAATTCGCATAATTTTGATAAAATAAAAGTGTAGCGTGATAAAAATACTCTTATATGATATGTAGTATGATTGCACGAATAAAATAAATTCGTTTTTAAAAAGAAATCCTTAACTGTTTTGTTTCTGGAGGTAGAGTTATCTTCAATATTATATACCACTTATATTATTACTCACCAGATTTACTACAGTAAAGCTCGATGAGTAAGTTGATCAGGACGTGTAATGTAAGTGATGCTTTGAAAAGTGTTATATGCCACAATCGTCCTAAATATATATACACTGAAAATATATGTGAGTAGTATATGAATTAACGGCAGACAAGAGGACGTTACACTGGCAAGACATAGATGTAGAACCGCATCACAGACATTGTATCTATTGCAAGTCGCTACAATGTCACCTTATGCAAAAAAAAAAAAAAATCAACAACAAAAAACAAAAAAAAAAGTTGCTGGTTATGGATGCGGAAGATCTGAGATCTCACTTTGTTACTAGCATTCTTCAGGGTAACATTACCATACCTGGATTTGAGTTCAGGTATCACGAGACACATCAGGACTCTAGCAAAAAGAGAGAAATAAGAAACAAGTTTCTAGCTGAAAAACAACTATATGTGCAGTTTGTACTTCACCTTGTATAACTCCAAAGATTACGTGTACGTAATCCCGTTAATATATATATATATATATATATATATATATATTGATCATATAAGTAATAATTTAACAGTCCCCAAGCGCCGGTGACTCTGTGATCTAAATATGGTCTATCACAGATATTGAGTACTCTTTACTGATATACCAAACTGTTTTATACATATATATGTGTGTAAAAGTGTGTGTTTGTGAGAGCTTATAAAAGACCTTTTAATCATAAAAATACCGAGGTGAGAGACTACCATATGTGCTATTTTTACTTAACTTTGTATAAGTTAAGTGGCCGCTTTTGAGCGGGAGGTCTTATACGACACAAACGGTGAGTTTTAATGAGAAACTTTGGAGTCGTCTTATACGCGCCAATGGCCCGGGAGACCTGGGATCAATGCCAGGTCGAGTCATACCAAAGACTCAAAAAATGGTACTTGATGCCTCCTTGCTTAACACTCAGCATTATAAGGTACGGATCAAGGGTAAAGTAGAGCAATCCAGGGAAGAAGTAGCGCCCTCCCCTACACATTGGTGTAGTAGCTATCGAAAAGGGAGCCTTCAGGTTACCCTCGACTATGGTCGCCAACTTTACTTACTATGTCTATTAAAAGAAGTCGTTTAATTGCTCACAGTTATAGTTTCAAGTATTTACTTCAATGATACCTAAACCCTTATATGGTTTCAAGTAAATATTTATAAAAAAATCCTTTGTAAACAATCGCAACTTCAAGTAAATATTTTTAATAAAATAATTTGCCCAGTTATATGATATCAAGTATTACTATTTAATGCAAGTCATTTGCCCACTGTATTCAAATCTAATATAAATAATTAGCTATTAGCCTGTTGAGTAGAGTAATCGCCAATGGTCCGGGAGACCGGGGTTCAATCCCAGGTCGAGTCATACCAAAGACTCAAAAGATGGTACTTGATGCCGCCTTGCTTAACACTCAGCTTTATAAGATAAGGATCAAGGATAAAGTGGATGGGGTGGCGCCCTACCTACACCTCGGTGTAGTAGCTATTGAAAAGGGAGCCTTCGGGTCACCCTTGACTATGGTCGCCAACTGTACTTCCTTTTATATGATTTCAAGCATTTCTATTTAGTACAAATAATTTGAACACAGTTATATGGTTTAAGTAACTATTACTGAATTCATTTCGTAGTTATGTATGAATATTTAAATGAAGGTTATTTTGTAATTCTTCAACCAGCAGTCAATCCTAACTCTGTTAATTAAATCTAATTTCATGAACTATCAATGAGACATCATCTAAATGCTAAAATATTCCCTTTTCTATAGAAATAAGTCACCAGAGAACTTTTACTAATAATTTCAGAGTGGTTGGAATCATTACATTATGAGAATAGGCAATGCACGTCATTGGTTTTCTCTTAAAAAAGACAAAGAACTGTATCAAATCAAATGTCTTCCTCTAAAATGCCAAGCTATTCTTTCAGGTATTCAGGAAATAAACAATATCGAATATCAATAATAATATCAATAATCCTTTTATTTAAATGGCTTTCACAAAGGCTAAAATGTTGAACTAATTAAAATATTTGTTGGGGAATTTTCATAAGGTGTTAGGTCAATCGATTAGTTATTGATTAGTATTTATCAATTGGTTGATTTAAAATAATTGATTTTAGACGAATGTGGAAATCCTTATTAATATCAGTTACATTTGTAAAAGATTCATTTTCGATTAATTGTGTTGTGACGAGGGCGGTTCATCAATAAAATATTTTTTAATATTTTAAAGGTTTTATATTTTACTATGATATTAAATCTCAGCGTCTGTTTATTTAGAACGAAAAACAGAAAATGTGATGGAAAATTGGACATTTTAGAATAAAGTTTAAGATACTCCAAGAGATGAAAGTCAAATTGAAACAAGTTGATTTGTTCATCAGTAGTTGAGTTATAGGTACAGTTTGGATATCCTAAATTGAAAATTTTTCAGGTCTTACTCACAACACTCTAATTATCTCCTTTGTTTTTCTCTCTTTCAAAATCTAATCAAACAGAAACAAGTAGTAAATTAATGCTGTATTGCTAAAAAGAAGAGCTATCAGGCTAAAGAGAACATAAATAATTAAATGACGTTCTCTTATGTTTATATTTTTTATCAATAATACTTTGAGAAAAAAATGCCTATAAGATAATAAAGTTTATATTCTATTTTTAATACATTTTTGAAAAACTGTCAAATTCTAAAATGGCATAAAGACAAAAATTAACGCTATTTGTCTCGTTCCATTCTCCATTAATGTTACATAAATAATATTTTATTATATGCTTTTGGCTAAAGAATTTGATAATAGAAGTGAAACAACTTTTAGACGGTGAAATTAGAAACATGGACGGCATCGATATAAAAAGTTGGGTCTGATGATCCCGTATATAAGAAACTTACAGATACTGTCTACGCTATCCTAACATAGATATACATGCTCCCACTGATATGAAGTACTCTTTATCTAAAAATACAATAAACTACTATATATATATATATATATATATGTATATAATCCTTGCTCTATTTTTGCAGATTATTGCTGCTTCTTGATTCTCATAAAGGACAAAAAAAAAAATCGCCAGATAAAGGGATTAACGTGGCAAATTCTTGTACATTACGAATACAACTCTATGAGTGATTGTGAATATACTCTCGTAAGAAGCCGGGGAAGGTAGTCGAGTAATCACAAATACTGCAGGATAAAATGAGTTTTCTTTCTTACTATGGTACTCTACTAACTTTTGCTGGTGTGCACTCTCGAGTGAAATAGCCATTTTTGTACGTGAGACCACAATACTCTTTTGGCAAACAGTTATTTTGCTCTCATACACCTTTAAAGTTACTGCAACCCATATAATAGCAGAATTTCTTTTCAGCTTTTACTTCTTTATATATATATATATATATATATATATATATATATATATATATATATATATATATTGGTACATGTCCAATTTCTACATGTCCCAAAGCAATTACTTCTTCTAACCTCAAAAAGAAAACAGAGAGAGAGTCGAACAATAATGATTGAAAAAACTGTTTTAATAGAATTAGTTACTTTGCATATTTAGCTTTTAAAATAATTTCTTAAAAAGAAAGCAAAACACATTATGTCCTGATTTGTATTCACCTTTATTCAAGTATTAAACCTAAAATTAAAAAAAATTAAAGCTTTAATGTTGATATTTTTAATACTGCCGGAATATATATATATATATATATATATATATATATATAGTAAAGTAAAGTTGGTGACCATAGTTGAGGGCAACCAGTGGGTCCCTTTTTCAATAGCTACTACACCGAGGTGTAGTGTGGATTGCCCCACTTTACCCTTGATACGTACATTATATTGCTGAGTGTTAAGCAAGGAGGTATCAAGTACCATTTTAAAGTCTTTGGTATGACGCGATTGGGATTGAACACAGGTCTCTCAGACCATTGACGAAATTTCCAACCCATAGCAGTATCGATCTTTTATCGGGGACGGCATTCTGACGTAACATCAAGAAAAGCTCTCTGGATTGCAATTAAAGATTCACCAGTCTTAAAAAATCTTCAACAGAAAACACACGTTTGGAATTAGTCCAAGCCACGATAGTAACTGATAGTATATGAAAAATGGTAAGACAGTAGCTACCATTGCCACTTGCCTAAGTTCGCTTATATCACATGGGTAACAGTTTAAAATGTGGAAGGTATTTCTGACGCACCAAATCAAAGTATGTCCCTGCAGATAATTTACATTTCTCTGTATCATTATATTATACATAATGATAGAGAAAAATGTAAAGTATCTGATCGGACAGAGTTTGATTTGGTTTCTTTGTTCAATGGCATATCAACCTTGGTGGTTTATTTAATGTCAAAACTATCTTTGTAGAAGAGCAGTGACAATATTTAATCCATAGCTGAGAGGAAAGTGAACGTAAGGGTGTGAATTCCCTTACTTGGAGGCTTCATTCCAGCACTTTAGTCATTATGCCACGGTGACGCCACCTGCTAAGACAAAAGAAAAATTACGAGAAGATATATTGCTAAGGAAGAAAATATAAATAATGTTTTGTGCACGAAGCCATTGATCATAACAGGTATATCGATCTTTAAGAGAGACAGTCACTGTCAGCAACGAAGAGAGAGAGAGAGAGAGAGAGAGAGAGAGAGAGAGAGAGAGAGAGAGAGAGTTTAGAAAGAAAAGGAGAGAGAAACAGTGAGAGGAATATATCAACGGATTGGTTTGCTGGTGGGGAGTTTATGTATGTAGGAGGGAACAATTTAAGATGTTGTCCTAATAAAATATTTTAACCCGTAGATTTTGAAAGGCAACTTTATTTATGTTGGTTTCAAAATTAACAATAAAGAAGAAAAAAAAAGCAAAAGATAGAAAATATGAAAAAATGAAAGAAAAAGATAAGACAGGAAATAAAGAAAGAGAAGAAATAAAAAGGATATGAAAAGAAATGAAAAGAAAATAAATGAAGAAAAACTAAGAAGAAAATAAAGGTGACAAATTAAAGAGAAATATAGAAAGAAAGAAGGAACGAGCGTAAGGAAAGAAAGAAATAAAGAAACTGATTTAAGACAAAGTATTGGAAAAGAGAAGCAAATGAAAAAAGAAAAGAAGAACACGTGAAAAAGAAATAAAAAAAATCTATGAAGAAATAAGGGAAAGTGACAATAAAAGGGACAAAAAGAGAAATATGGAAAGAAAGAAAAGAAAAATGTGTAAGAGAAGAAAGAAAGAGTCTAAAGTAATAGAATAAAAAAATAGAAAGGGAAAGAATGAAAGTTAAAAACAAAAGAAATTGAAGGATGATCAATAAAAAAAAATGAAAATAAATCGCCAAAATAACGAAAAATGCTTTAAAAAAGAGATGTGAAAGAAAAAAGATTAAGACGATAACCCCCCCCCAAAAAAAAAACCCCGAACAATTACTGAAAGAAGGAAAGAAGAGATTAAAAAAAAGAAAGAAAAACAAAAGAAATACTCCTCACAAAAAGAAGAAAAAACGAATTGAAAGAAAGGGAAAAAGAAAAAATAAGTCAATTTTTAAAGAGACTGCATCATGTAACTTACATGACGGAAATTATCAAATACTAAAAGCCTTTAAATTTGTTTGAGTTCGGTTGAAGGAAACAAGATAAATAATTAATAATGATTTTTACCGCCTTTGATTTGATTTTCGTGCAACTTTTCTGACATATTCTTATCCATTGACAAGAGAATAAAAGCATTAATAATAACAACGATAAGTTGTTTAAAAGAAATAATTGTGAACTTAAAACAGAATTCCCAAAAGTGTCATTATACATCATTTAAACTTCAAAAAATCTGATTTACATTACTGAAGAGAATCGATGTTAAAATGTGTTTGTCAAGGAGAAGGAAAAACAAAAATGGTTCCAGTGACATTAACATATTTGCCTTAGGGTATAAGAAGCACAAGAGTTATTTCCCTTGAATATGGGGTTTTGGCGGAAAGTTTCAACTGTCAAGAATCAATGCCGGCATATATTTTACTGGAGCAAACGAAAAGTTTGCTAAAAACATGAAATATTTATAACGAATCGAATAACATAAGAAAAGCAGAAGTAAAAAAATCATGGAAAAAAGATGGGGTATTCTGGGATTGTTTTATAAATGTTTCGTGAAATGGAAATATTTGTTTTTTTATTCTTTTTTCTTTGTTTTTTTCTTTTTGTTTAAACGCATGTCAGTCTACGGGGGTTATTTAATGTCAAAGCCAACATCGTTTGAAGGATAGTAGTAGTGCTATTTATTCCATAGTTGGGGTAGAGATAAGGTGGTTCATGCCTTTCCTAAGGGTATTTTTTCGCAAGTGAACTCACTAGCATGACTGAAGTTCGAACTCGCTAACTACGATTTCGCAGTCCCACGCTTTTGCAATTACGCCCCGCAACCTTTTGGGGTAATAGAGTTGCTTGTGTGTTGAAAGTTACACGGGAGAATCATTAGGAGATGTTCTTTTTGCGAGAGATGTTGTTAAGCAAACATTTTTCTTCTACTGATATGAAATACGACCACGAAAAAAGAACTTTGGTAACAAACAAACAAACAAACAAACTAAAACAATAGAAGTGAAACGACTTTGTATTTTTTTTTTCATCTTTCATGGATCATACACAACTTGCATTTTATTCTCAGTGACAACCTGAACCTCTTATTTCAACACACGAATTGCCCCCGAGGACATAAAAAGTACTTATCAAGTGTGTGTATTTGTGTGTGTGTGTGTGTGTGTGTTTGTGTGTATTTGTGTATGTATGTATCAAATTCCAGTCATCAATCTAAAAAAATGAGCATTTTTGTATTCTTGTGTACGTTCAAGATTCATGATTTAAGTTGCCATTTTGTAAACAAAATTATTCAGTTGACAATTTTTAAAAAATTGAGATGTCCTGATGTCTGTAGTTGTTTGAAGGAGGATCCTTCTTCTCATTCATATGATGGTAGACATCACTTGAATGTTACCGAAAGACAGTTGGAACGCCAGACAATAATAACCGATTCTACCTTTATTTGATTGGAATTAATTATGTACACTTTTCTGGTCTCTTGAACATATATATTTAATTTCACATGAATATCAAGATGAATTTATATTTGTTAAGATTTGCAATGAATGTGCAATTTATATTTTGTCTGAGTCATATATATGAATCGTTTGTTTTCACAAATTTTTCTTTATGTTATTACAAGCAAAACAAATCGATGAGGACCGCCGACCGGACTGATTTGATAATTACAACAAATATAAAACAAATTATTTTACAAGATACATAAATCAATCCGAAATTAGAAATCAAAATTACTTGATAATATTGTTGATTCTTTAGTCACTTTTATGAGGAAAAGTAAAGTCGAAAAATCAGCCATTTTTTTTGTACTCGTTGAATTGTTTCCTATGACCGACCTGCTAAACTTGACGCAGGATGTGTCTGAATAGTACATCCCTGCTGGATTTTTGTTGAAATGAATAAGGGACATTATTTTTGGATTGAACCTTTTGCAACTGCTGCAAGCTAGGTCTTGTTCACTGCTGGCGAAATGTATAGCGAATAGTGTTGACTAAGTAGAAAAATCGTATTTTATTGCTGAAAACATGCCCTATCTAATAGTGCTATTGTGCCTCCAATTTCTTGCACATAGATAGGAAAGATATGAGTCTGTCTTTGTATTTTACTCATTCCTAAATGGAGAAAAGATGGGTTCATACCTTTCAGGTGGGCATTAATACAAAGTAAACGTACTCAGTCTAAGCAGGAATTTACAGTCAACATGCTGATTCAATTTTCTCAGTCGATAACTATACCACGCCACTCACCTCTACACAGATGATTTAACTCTTCTAAGATGTACAGATACTCAAGATTGCTAACAAGAATCTTCGAACCGGTACTAATGTTACAACAGAAGTCTTCGAAGCGTATGCTGGCTGCCATGAGCAGACCATAAGTATTAATGTTTGGCAAACATATTTAATTACAATAATTGATTATGATTTCTCCGAATGGCATGAAAAGCGAGGGATAGCATATGGAAATTATTTTGGCAACAAATATTTCAAGTGTTCAGTTCACCAAGACGTATGAAAATGGTTAGGTCTGTTTGAAATCTACCCATCTTATTATTTGATTAAATGTATCAAAGAAACCTCTTTGAGTTATAATGATAAATAATCTGATTTCCTGGGGGTCATAGGTTTGATTTCTTTTTGTCTTTAACGACATAAACCTTGTAGTAGAAAAGTAATGATACGATATGATCTTTAACTGTGGTAAATAAAAAGGGGTTCATCACATTTTCCCAAGGGTATTAATCAGAAAGTGAGTGTAATAGCGCCTCTGCAATTTGAACTTTCTTATTTTGATGATGCAATTCAGCATTTTAGTCACTATTTTACGGAGATTCCTTCCTGATCTTTGTTTTTTTAGTAATGAGTTCGATCCGAATAAGCTCATACTTGTAAAACTAAATTAGTCTTAGTAAATAATTATAGAACAAGTGTGATGACTGATGTCACACAGTGGTGAACTTACTCGTCTTTCGGTTACTTGCTCGAGTATTCAGTAAGTCCTTCTGCTAGACGAAGTTATAGTATGTAAATACTGGGATATAAGATTTTGAAAAGTTGATTTTTGATGTTTCAACAAAACCTTAGACTACAAAATATTTTAAGAAATTTTTAGCGTGTCAACTCAAATATGAATGCGTGTAGGTGCAGCATATATATATATATATATATATATATATATATATATATATATATATATATATATATATATATATATATGTGCGTATGTGTATTGGTGGGTGTGGACATTGATGTTGTATGCTTATAAATGTGCATATTATAAAATAGGGAAGTCAGTTGATTTTGATAGACAATAAAATTGAAGAAGTCTTCTCAAGGGATGAAAGGAAATTAAAAGAAAAATGTCCACCATAAACAGAAGTCTTTGGCACAACTACGGTTAGAGGTTAGCTGATAAGGATATCATTTTTAGATACATTAGTACAAGGAGATACACACGAGAGGGGTAGTTTTTTTTTTTTACCGGAACACGTGAATATATATATCATTGATATAATTGTTCTATTGGATTGTTAGTTATTATGTCTAACTTCTTTCTGCGTCTAAAACAAAAATGTGTACGGATACTTCATGCCACAATATAAAGAAATTGTGTAACATTACGGCCCCTAATAGAATATAGGTAGGTTGATTAATTGGGTTTTATGGCATATCAACCTTTGTTGAGTATTTAATGCCAAATCCATTTTTATGCAAATAGTCATTGAAACATTTCAGTTTAACATGAGTACACAGTTTAATTGTCAAAAACATTTCTATTTAAAGCTATTCGATTTATTCAAACAGTTATAATTCAGCTAATTTAGTTTAGTATAAGTATAGATTTTGTTTACACACAGTTAAATGTCAAAAAACTTCTATATTAATCAATTCAGTTTAGTGTAATTACATTTTCAATGTCAAAAACAGTTCCATTTCAAACAATTCAGGTTAGCATAAGTACGCAGTTCAAATCCAAGTACAGTTTAATTGTCAAAAACATTTCTATTTTCAAGCCATTCAGTTTAGTCAAACAGTTCTAATTCAAACAATTCAGTTTAGCATAAGTATGCAGTTAGTTCTATTTAACCCATAGATAGGGCCCTATTAGGTGATACCATTCCGCGCCAGACTGGACCTGGGAGCAATGGCAATGAAGAGGTGTCCCACATTCCCCAAAGCTCCAGCATCACTGGAACCTCACCACCAGATAGTCTAGTGTCATATCCAGGACACTTATCGTGGGGGGGGGTCTTACTCTTCAGCAGAGGTGCAGTCACTGTATTCTACAGCCCCAGCCGACTGGGCAAAATAGAAAATAGGTAAAGCGTTATCCTTTAAACACGATACAAAACGGCTCTGTTGATTTTCATGATACGACTCCATCTCCAGCCCCACGCCGAGGTGTCTTTCTCTTCTGTTGCTTCCGTCTCCGACTAACCGATTCCAACTGGTTGACTCCAACTCCTCAATTCCGACTCCAGCTTCTCTCTCTGACTTCTGACTACAGGTGTCTTCAAATCCCCTTATATATTTTCTTCTAACTATTCTCTCTAACTAATCTCTTAATCACACGTAATCCCTAAAACTTTTTAGTGACATGTCTTTGCTAAATACAGCTGATATCTATCTAAATGTTTATTTTAATATTTCGCTTACAGCTGATCATAAAACAAATCTGTCGAGTTTTATTTTGAAAGAAGCTGACACACGTATCCAAAAGTAGGTTCACCTGCTTTGACCTTTAGAAATCTAAAACTCAAAAGTTTTTAGATAGTACACTATTTATCGCTAAAAACTAAAATAATCAACAAAAATCCATAATTATTTTACAATTGTACTTGATATGACCTGGACATGGTTATGCAGAGTAAACCTGAAGGGAAAAAGTGAACCTCTTCTAATTGTAGCACAAAATAATGACATGAGAACCAGTTATGTCAAAGCAAAATTGATAATACACCGCAGAATATGTGGTGACAGAAGTGAAACGGTTACTCAGATTATAAGTGACTGAAGTAAACTGGCACAAAACGAAAACAAAGTTAGACACAATTGGGTGATAAGGGTGATTCAAGAGATTAAAATTTGACCATATTAATAAATGGTATATGCACAAACCAGAATCTATTCTTGAAAGTGAGACATATAAAATTGTCTGGGACTTTGACACCCTAACTGATCATCGAATCCCGAGCAGAAAACCAGATCTAGTATTAATTACCAAGAAGAAAAGAACTTATTATCCATGTGATCATTTATATTTTTGGATACTACTAATACATTTTGGGCGAGAAAGTTTTTATGAAGTATTGCTTATTTTAATAGCGGTTGAAGAACGATAGTTGTTAGTTTCTTTTGACTCGAAGGCCGTTGGTAGTTTGCTGCTTGATTTTAAGCCTTAGGTTAAAGTCAGTAAATTTAATTTTCTAAAAAGGTGAAGATCTTCAGCAACGGCCTCAGCCCCGGTGGGTTTCTTTTTTTGAGGAGAGGAAAGAAAGAAAGAAAAGTGAAAGACAAAGCGAAAAATAAAAAGAGAGAAGAAAGAGTGAATTAAAAAGCGAAAAAAAAAAAAGGAGAAAAGAAAGACAAAAAGAAGGTGGGAAAAAGAAATTGAAAGATATGGGAAAAAATGAAAACAAAAGTAAGTAAGAAAGAAAGAAGAAAGAAATAGTTTATCAAATTACAAGAAAGAAAGAAAAGAAAAAAAAAAGCAAAGAAAAGATGAGAAAGAAAGATATAGGACAGAGAGAGAGAGAGAGAGAGAGAGAGAGAGAGAGACAGACAGACAGACAGACAGACAGACAGAGTGGGATAGAGAGAAAACAAGAGAAAGAAAATTAAAGGAAGATAGAGAGAAAGCAAATAAAAAGAGTGAAAGAAAGAAAAATAGAAAAGAGAAAGTAAAAGAGAGAAATAAAAAGTGAATTAAAGAGAGAAAAAGTGAAGGAGAAAAGAAAGAAAAAAGAACAAAAGAAGAGAGACAGAAAGAAAAGAAGAGAGAAAACCCAAGAAAAAAAAAAGAAGGAAAGAACGAGAAAGAAAACGAGAGAAAGGAAGAGCGAATTAGAGAACGAAAAAGTGGAGGAGAAAAGAAAGGAAAAAAGAAAAGTTTAAAAGATATGAAAGAAAAAAGAGAAAACAAGAAAAAGAAAGAAAGAAAGCAGGCTTAACAAAAAAGAAAATAGAATATAGAAGAAGAAAGAAATAAGGTATTAGTTTTCCCCAAGAAACAAATTCACATTGAAGACATAAAACAACTTTTCAGAACTGATTCAATTTCCTAAGAAATTAGGAGAAATAGAATTAGAAATCCCAAAGAAGACGTTCCAGTCAAATAATTTACCCAACTCTGTGATTCTACTATCTAAAAAGAAACCTGTTTTTGTATTGAGAGTTATTTCAGCTCGATTAGACGTTACTTTCCAAACAGTCTGATCACTATTTCAGAATTTCGCCGTCTTTTATTGATTGTGGCTTAATTTAGTGTTAGTGTCGGCCATTTCCAGGCGTCATCCAAGTGTTTGTATGTTAAGTTGTATGAACTGTGCAGGCCGTGTGTTGTATACTCATTGCCAAAGAGAACGAAATCC
This sequence comes from Sepioteuthis lessoniana, assembly GCA_963585895.1. NCBI lineage: Eukaryota > Metazoa > Mollusca > Cephalopoda > Myopsida > Loliginidae > Sepioteuthis > Sepioteuthis lessoniana. Next base: position 110,950 of record CAUZXS010006661.1, read on the forward strand.
CGTGCCAAGTCTTGTCCCACCACCACCATCACTACCACCAATAGCCGAAGACAACTTCACATTACGTCATATATTCTTGAATTGTCTTGGAATCGTACCAGATAAATCGCGCTAGTGTTCGTGAAATCGGACCCAAATATCTTTCGGAAGGAGGGTAGGAGGGAAAGAACCGAGTTGGAAGGAGACACAAGAATAATGGCAAATTGATTGATAAATAAACAAAGTTATTTATAGCATGTAGAAGTTGCATGGTGAACTGACTGCTGAAAAAATAACACTATTCTTTTAGAGGGATAGTGCAATGGAGGCATGCTTGCAAGTCATGGCATTTACTTGAGCTTGAATACCTGGATCTGACATGTGTGGGAAAACACAACTCTCTCAATCATCAAGCAGATAGATAATTGATTTTAAAGGCATGCCAGCCAGTGACGGGTTATTTAATTCCCAAATGCTAGGGAATCGCGTATATTGTACGTTTAATTTACACTTTTTGTTGTCTCTTGAGAGTTTTTGCACAGTTATATGATATCAAGTATTCCTACCTAACAAAATAATTTGCACACAGTTGTATTTTTTCAAGTATTCCAATCATATAAATAATTAAAAGATTTCGAGTAATTATTTCTATTCGATAATAGTCATTTATTTGCACACACTTATGTAGTTTCAAGTAAATTACAATAATCCATAGTAAATCATTATACTTCTGAGTAACTATTTTTGGTAAAAAATCATCATCATCATCATGTCGTGCCGCCAGCACGGATACACGGATATCCCTGACCCTCTCTCGCCACTTCTCCCCATCATGGGAGGCAAGTGTCCGTATAGTTGGTGTCTCATGGGGTGTTGTCGCCAGGACTTGTTCAATACTGCTCTCAACATTCTTGTGTAGTTTCCGTCTAGTTTCTTCTCCAGCCGTTTAGTTAGCGTCCATGTAGTGCATCCATATAGCAGTATCGACACAACCGTTGCCTGGAAGAAACTGCGTTTCATTTTATCGGTTAGGTCTGATTTCCATATGATTGAGAGCCTATCGATAGCCGTCCATGCCTTCGTCAGTCGTGTGTCGATGTCTTTTTCGGTTGATGAGACGCTACTTCCTAGGTAGGTGAATTTGTCTCCTAGTTTCAGAGAGGCTCCGTCTAGTGTGGCAAGGTTGCCCGTTTGGTTGTAACACATATATTCAGTTTTGTGTGCATTGACATGGAGGCCAATGCGGCTCGTTCCAGACTATACAGTAGTGTCTCTGCTTGATTAGGCGTATTCGCCAGTAATGCAAGTCATCAGCGTAGTCGGCGTCCGTGATTGTTTTTGCGGGGTACCTTTTGCTTCTTCTCTTAGTCAGCTCGAAGCCATTTTCTCTGATTTTGTCGATCGAAGTTCTAAGCACGTAGTCAAGGTAGATGATAAAGAGGTACGGGGCTAGCGTATCTCCTTGTAGTACTCCTGCAACAATGTCGAAGTATTCCGTGTCTCCATCTGGTGAACGTACTTTCACTTTGGTGTTTCTGTAGAGAATCATTATTGCTGCTACGGTTTCTTTTGGTAGGCCGTATGCTAGTAGGATTTGCTCCATCTTCCCTCTGTGTATGGAATCGAAGGCCTTGGTAAAGTCGACAAATAGTAATGTCGCCTGAAGGTTTTTTGCCCGAACACCTTCAAGGATTCTACGGATGGTCAATATTTGTGAGGTTGTTGATCTATTTCTCCGGAAGCCATTTTGGTTTTTCCTAAGAATGTTGTCTATGGTACAAATAGTTTACAGTTATATGAGATCAAATATTGCTATCTATTGTTAATAGATGGGAAGTTTATTGGTACTACTACTACTACTACTACTACTACTACTCCGGGTCAGAGAGGACTTCGAGTTATAGAAATAAAAGACGACACACATCCAGGCGCTCAAGAACTCGAGCCTCACCATCAAATGCAGTTTAGTGTTATACTCAGAACATCCCATTTTTGGGGGTGGGTATTACTCATCGGAAGGAGATTCAGTCAGTGTATTTTAAGTCCTAGCGACTTGGCGAGTGATTACACAATTCAATATGATAGATATTTCTTAAGCTTCACTTAATCCGTTTTAATCTTTTAGAGGGAAGTACCCGTGGTGTAGCAGCTAACGTGCTTGACTGCGAATTCGTAGTTTGCCTGTTCGAATTCTAGTAGCGTTACTACCTTCACTTTCGGGCAAATACTATTGGGAAAGGAGTGAAACCTCATCAGCATATTGTATATACCACTACTCTTCTTCTACAAGGATGTAATATAAAATAACCCACCAAGGTTGATATGTCACTAAGCAAAGAAACTGAACCTAACCATTAAGATAAAAAATGACCAGAAATGGAAGCAAAATTTACCTAAGTTGAAAATCGGCCTTTGAAATCTTGACCTTCGAAACCTCAACTTAGTCACCGGAAGAAAACCTGCAACGAATTAAACTACCAAACAGCACCGGAGAAACTATATATATATATATATATATATATATATATATATTACCGATAAGAAAACTTGATATTGGGAGAGTTTGTAAATGAGTATAATACCACTGTAACTAGTTATTTATTAAACTTTGTTCAGTTGTGGCACAGGACCGGATGCATGAGACACTCAGCGGAACTTGAATTCACTAGTAAAGTTCTGTTCATCTAGCTTGCTTTAACCCAAAAGCCACCCCTGTAACTACTTACCTACCTTCTTTATCGAGATTTGGTTTGGATTACGCAGAGGAAAAGATAGATCGCCACTTGAAATCTAACCTACGTATATCATTTAAATTGAGTGATGAGTGATGAATCAGATGTCGTTTGAGACTGTAGCTTTGATTGGATTAAAAAATCATATGACCAGATGACATTAAGAAGTTAGGAATAAGATTTCGTCTGTGAGAAAGAATCATTCGACTAGAGCAGTTGTAAGGTTCCATCTTTGCTCAACTTGTTCCTTCGTAGTCAAAACGGGTTATGGGTGATGTATAATGTTGCGAATTAAGATTTTACGTGCCCATCAAACAGTATGTATCGTTATTCATTCCAACACAGAGGAATTAAGAACAGCTGAAATCAAACAAGGAACAAACACGACGAAAGAACCAAATGAGAACTGATACAGAAATAAGAAGCAGAAATAGAAACGCAAAAGATTCCCTAATGGAGAATGCAACAAAATGGTGGAATGCAACAAAATGGTGGAATGCAGTGACAACCTACAAATAAGAACATTTAGGAACATGTTGTCAATATTTTCAATTATAGAATTATTTTTGCATATTTTTATTGGTAAAGTTGAAGTTGATTAATCCATGATTGAATTACGTAGGCACAGGGTCAACGACGTTTGTGACTGCAATTTTATCACCTAGGTAATTATCAAACTAAGAGACTCTCATCTCCACTGTAAGTTGCAAGTCTCTGAAATTAGGAGACAAGTTCACATACCTCAGCAGCCATATCTCATCTACCGAAAAGGGAAGTCAGCATACGCATCGACTGCTATTGATAGGTTAATGATCATATGGAAATTTGACCGCTCTGATAAGATAAAACGGGATTTCTTTCAAGCTGAGGCTGTATCGGTACTACAGTATGGTTACACTACCTGGACTCTAACGAAGCGCTTGGAAAAATGTAAGATGGGAGGTAAATAAGAATGGTACGTGTTGTTCTGAACAAATTCTGGGATTAGAACCCTACAAAACAGCAGCATCATTCTTACAAATCTTACTAACAATCTAAGTAAAACGAGCAACAGCTGGAGAAGCAAGGACGAACTTATAACCGACTTTTTCGGTGGATACAGTCGAAAGTACCAACCAGAAGCGATATATGATAGGGACGGATGGTGTGTGTGTGTGTGTGTGTGTGTGTGTGTGTGTGTGTGTGTGTGAGAGAGAGAGAGAGAGAGAGAGAGAGAGGGAGAGAGGGAGAGAGAGTCAAGGAATTGCGTGTTATCTCTACGACTTGTGATGAAGGAAAATATACAAAAAAGATTTATCCACTAGCACAATATAACGTTTAGCAAGTAAAGTGCATAAAATAAGATTGTTTAATTTTTGTAGCTGTTTATTTGTCATTGAATCATTCTTTTCCAGTACATAAAAAAAATTTGCAATATTAACCCATTGTGCCGGTATGAATTTTATTTTGTTTCTTCGATCATATAAAAAGGCTCTTTCTAAACACATTATTTTGCAGTATATCAGATATTTATAACATTTAAAATATCAAATAATTTAATGAAAATTCTCTCAAAAATAAAGTCTGACAACGATGATTAGTGATGATCACAACAGACCAAGAGACTCCCATGTAGTAAGATTCCCTTTATATACTGTCGTGTGGTGCGTGATGGGAAAATATAGCCAACCACATAACTAACAATAAATATCATTAATATATAGACCGTAAATTGAGGCGTACAAGTACATGCAAAGCACCATAAGCGTGGAAGATGTTTGTGTTGCGTCAAATTTTTGAAGTAAGAAAGTTTTCCTTTGAAAAAGAGAAACGCGACATTCTGTTTTATCTGCGACTGCTGGTGTTAATTGTAAACCTGCAACTACTTCAACCACCAAGACCCTTGTTTCCATTACATAAAAGAGTCTGATGTCTACTTTCGCACCTGGGCTTGCTTGGCCTTAATGGATCTGGTGTCGCTTTGATGTAAAAGTAATTGGTTCGCCGCCATCGATACACAGCCTATTAGATGTACATAGATGTTTTCTTGCCCTTTTTTCGTCTTTCTTTTTTTCATTGAAAGGTACAGCCGTGCAGATATTGCGTTTTCATTGGCTGCTGTTCTATTCTGGAGGGCTTTTTCCGTATGCAAAGGTCGGTAAGGCTTATGTCGGCTAATATATATCGTTGCTAAGTGGTCAACTGTTGCTCAAACTCACTATACATCCAATCGATTCGCTCACATGTCTCTACAAATTTCGATTAGTTGAAGCTATACTACGTTTTACAGACAACAAACCAGCAGATAAATAACCACTATAAATTTGTAACAGATATCGCAATAGGATAGCGTTACTAGTGGCCAACAGCAATTGTGAAAGTTCAACTTCGAAACCCGACGGTCGTTGCTTTGTACCAAAATTAGCTTAGTGATGAACACACACACACACACACACACACACACACACACACACACACACACACACACACACTCATGCACACACACACACACACATATATATATGAATTAACGATTTATTTTCTATATTTACAAATAAAGAGTTGTCAGTATGGGTGATAGGCTATATGAAGATTTAAGTTAGACACCGAGTTTTTCGCATATACGATTATCTGACAAATTAGTGAAAGTCTTAGTCTGATGATTACATTGGAAAAGAACTGACAGTCACCAGCTGGCCTTAACTCTTTGAATACATTATCCTTACTTAGGTCTCTCTCTCTTTCTCTCTCTCTCTCTCTCTCTATATATATATATATATATAATCTCCAAAGAAGATGAATATATAAGAGGATTCTTATAAATCTCCAGGAGGGCCTAGTGTATGATAATTAATATATAAATTTCTTATTGAGCAAATTTCCATATGATTGAAAAGATTCAACAAACCACCATTTGGCAATTATAAATTTATTTCAGCTGGCAAATCTATAAAAGAAACCAGCTTCTTTGAATATCCATCACACAATGTAGTGAAAACTATTATATTTTTTTCTATGGACTCTTACTCGTTTAAAGAATAACAAAAAGAAAAGGGCTAAAAGTTATTGTCAAAACCGGATGTAATATAATTGTCTGGTGTCATGTATTCTTATGTATCTTAAATTTGTACACAACTCATAAAACCCACAGCAACTAAAATCTTGTCAATAAATTAACCTATTTTACTAAAAGAAAAATCTCTCTAATTATTTATTTATTAAGGAAAACGTGGCGATAAACACGATTACTCATATCAAACTTACCTTGTTTAGTTAAATTTATCAATTTAAAATTATAATTAGTCTTTATTTGATTTCTTAATATTTTCATATTTTTATTCTGAATACTGAGATTCAAATTACCCTTACAATCATTAATATCATTATAATTATTAATTAATAATCTTATTATTAATAATTTAAAGTAACTATTATTACAATTAATACTGATACCATTAATTTTATCCTATTATTGTTATCACTATCATTTTTTTTATTATAAACCTTTTACATATGAGTTTAAAGCTACTTTTATGGCGGCATTGGAATAAAAAAGTTCATTTCGTTTATTCAATAGTGGTCAGTAAATTTGTATTTAATCATGATTATTTTTTCCTATTTTGATTTAATTGTTTAATTGCATATTAACCTTCGTGGGTTACTTAATACCAAAGTCATCCTTGTAGAAGTAGTGGTACTATTTTATCCATAGCTGGGAGGGAGAAGAGATTTCATACCTTTCAATTGGTATTAGGTTCGAAAGTAAACGTAATAGTGCGACTGGAGTTCGAACTCGTTTATTACGGTGTCGCATATATATATATATATATATATATATATATATATATATATATATATATATATAGTATTCAGCATTGGTGATAGATCATAAGTTGGTCAAAGTTTGAATAGCGTAGATACAAGGTTAACGATGCTTGGTGACTGTCAGTTTCTCCTCTATAAGATCATCGGACCAAGTCAAGAATCATTGTCTCCGTGTCCATGCTATTCTTAGCTCTGTCTGTCTGTCTGTCTGTCTCACTCTCTCTATATATCTATGTGTGTGTGAGTGTGTACGTGTATGTATTCAGGGTTTCAGTTTCTTTGTTTTCGTTGGTTTTTTAATTCGAAAGACACTGTTCTAGAAGAACTGTAATGTTATTATTTAACCTATAGCTGGTGGCGTGGATATATATGGATGGATACTTGAAATGTGTATTTAGTGGCTGAAACAGTGTGTATGTTTAGCTAGACAAGTGGTATGCTTTCATGTTCACGTAAATGTACTATGCCGAATGTTTTATAAAGCAATTCAGTCTCTCATAATCTAAAACATTGGTAGAAAAATTATTCCTATTCTCATTACTCCAGTAAATAAACTATGAGAAGCTAATCTTGTTTATGTTGCAATATATATATATATATACAGAGAGAGAGAGAGAGAGAGAGAGAGAGAGAGAGAGAGGGGGGGGAAGAAAGGGAGAGAAGAAAATGAGATTGGATAATGCTTTTAAAGCAATTACCTTATTTTATCTCATTTTGTATGCAATTCAGTTTTTCCCTCGGAGTTTCCGTAAACAAATCAATATTCATATCTATTATTAGACAGAACTGTACGATTCAATAGAAATAGTAAATTATTTCATTATCTCCCTCTCTCTCTCTCGCTCTCTCTCTTATATACACATATATATATATATATATATAACTATTGTGTGCTACACAGGAAACTCAGAGTAACGGGAACATAATTTTTATATTTTAGATCTTAAATCCGATCTGCTATGGTAACTTCGAGCACTTTTGATACATTTTTTTTTTATCATTATTATATTCCTCCTTGCAAGTTTTTCACACCAGTGTGAGCTGATGGTCTTTCACTGGAGTCTAGATGACGGTAAGTCTCCTCAGGTTTCCCGGACCTTTCTCAGTATTCTAGCCAACCTCAACTATGCTGTAGTTTGGATGGTCCCTACCCGTTCCCCGATTTTCAACCCCTCTAGTTATTTTACAAAACCTTGGGAGATCGTGCATCAGTCACAATTAGTATCACCGTCACTTTCATGTTCCACAGCTTTTTTAGTTCTTTAACAAGATCTAAGTATTTGTTTCTTTTTTTGGTTTTCTTTGATTTTTATTCTGTAGTTGGCCGGACGGCAATTCGGTAAGTTCACTTTTTAGTTAATTATAAATAGTTCTGGTCTTCTGAGCTGGATTATGTGATCCGCTTGTATCTCAAAATCTCGAAGAATTTTGTGCGTCTGATTCTCCAGGACAGATTCCGGTTTGTACATATAGCATCTGGCAGTATGGTCAAATTTCAATTTCTTGCACAATTCCCAGTGAATCACCTTTTCTACCCAGTCATATCTAGTCTTGTACTCTTTTTTTAGCTAGTTTGCTCCATTCACTTATTATGTAATGAATCGTTTCATCTCTATCAGCACATAACCTACACTTGCTATTTTGTTGCGTCTTATCTATCTTCGCTTTGATGTAGCTGTTTTTTATGGTGCTGTTTTGAACTGCTATTAGAAGAGATTCAGTTTCTTTCTTAAAGTTTCAATTCCGTAGTCAATTTAGAGTCTTTTCGTGTGAGATTTCGCTTGTTTGTCGCTTGAAATGTCCTTAGAGTTGTTTTTCTTCTCATTCCTGTTTTTTAGTTGCTGATCTGTTGATCATTATGCTGTCTGTCCTGTTTCTAGCCGCTATGATAAGTCTTTCTTTGCTCTTCTTTTTAATGTATTCTTCAAGTCATTGTATTGATGCATTAACGCTATCTTTAATGCTCTTTCTTTTCTTGATACGTATAGTCTATCTTAGTCATCTCTCGGATGTAAGGCCTTATTAGTTTTCTTATTCTCTGGTCCATTTGTATGAGTTCTATCGTCCATTTTAAGAATGGTCCCGAGGTGTTTATACATCCCAGGTGTTTATACATTTGATGAAATTCCTAAATAATAATGATAATAATACGTAAGCTGTTAGTTTCTCACAGGAGTTTGAGTGACAGCAAGTCTTCTCATATCACTAGGAATTTTCTCAGTAAGTATTCTGTCCGATCTTAATGTCTAGATAGGCTCTACTTGTCCTCTGATTTCAAAGACTTCTAGACCCTTTTCAAAGCGCCCTTATTACAATTGGTATAACCGTCACCTTCATATTCTTAGTTTTTTTATTCTCTGGCCAGGTCTAGGTACTTCATCTCTTGTTTCACTTTCTTTCATTTTTACTCTTCAGTTCACTAGTAAGGCAAAGTCCACAATTCGGAAAGGTTCTCTTTTTTGTAACTATAAATATTTAATTTTCAGCTTTACTTTTGGTTTTTTAAAATCCTTCACCGGGTCTTTTTACCCAAAACTTAAGGTGAGGGAAGCTTGCAATTGTACGTATTCTTCATTCAATCCATACTTTCTGTTATTAACTTTTTAAATACCATTAACTGCTCATCTCCTAAGGGGATGAGCAGTACCACAAAGAGAAAATTACAGGACTTCAGTGACTGGGATTGCAACGTATTTTGTTAATATTATCTATTCCTTCCATGATCATACTCGCTTTATTACTGACACCGTCAAAGTTTTAAGTGGCCACATCTTTTCAATTTCTATTTGCTGGTTTTGTATTATTATTGTTATTATTATTATTATTAGTTGTTGCTGTTGTAATATAATTATTAGCAGTATTGATAACACTGGCCTACGTTAAAAATTTTTTTCCAAAGGTCAAACGTTTATCAAGCGATATATAATCGCCACTTTATGCTGAATTCAAACATACCATTCATTGGGTTTAGTCAAGTCTGATTTTTTAAGATGAGTTTGAATACTTTACAACAAGTTGTACATTTTTCAAAAGTAGACTCTACTTGTCACTGCTGATCGTGGGTGCCTGATGTTTGTGAAAAAGTTTTATCGCGATTACTTTGGAGTCAAACTAGCGGATGAGAATAAGCACAATTTTCTTTAAAACGTGTGCAGAGAACTTGAGGGATTCGATGAATGGTAAAAGTAAGAGTATATCATTTGCCATTCCAATGATTTGGAGGGCAGGAAAAGATCACATTACGGACTGGTATTTCAGCATGAAAAATTTTAAAGTAATAAATCGCAAGAACAAGCACCATGTCCAATACTCCTATGTTCCTTCTGCTATACAGGCCTTCCTGTTCCTGAGCCAGATGGTAACAAGGAATATGGATCTGATTCCGATCCTAGTGACACGACTGGGGAAACGCATACAAGCCAGAAAAGTACTCTTGACACGAGCAGACCTGATACGAGACCTGAATCTTTCAAAAGAGTCTACTCAGCCGCTGCGTTCACGTCTGTTAGTACCAGGAACAACATTTTACTAGTATCGATACCGTAAAAGAGAATTAAGACAGTTTTTCAAGTTTCAGGATAAGTCATCATTGGCTTTATTGCAACAGCGTTTCTGGATTAGTCAAATCAATGGGTTTAGTGTATGATGCTACGGAATGGAGACTTTTTATTGACTCATCCTGTAGAAGTCCTAAAGTAGGAATAGTTTTTCATCTACCCGTTTGAGACACTCAGTACAAATGAACGAAACTCATTGCATGCAGAAACTCATTACAACATTTACTGTCTGTTGTTAATCACCAAGAACACAAATATTTGATCTGTGGAGATCTTAGGTGGTTGGACTGGTTCTAAGGCCCTCAAGGTGAGTACACAAAGTATCCTTGTTTTCTGTGTCTCAAGGACAGCTGTGATGACGACCAACATTATGACAATAGTGGCCGTTAAGACAACGGTTAAAACCTGGCAGTGAAGATTTGAGTGAGGAGCAAGGTGAGAGTTTTCACCAAAACATTTACATTATGAAAGATCGGTGGAACGTAACCTTTTTCACTGACTACTGTTGGTGCTTGCAACAGGCATCGGGGATTTCCGAGTTCAAGAGGAAGTCCCGGAAAAGACCTTTAATCCATGAATAGCTTCTTTTGTGCATTTTTCAGTTTACTATGTCACAATGTGAGATTTCTGCGAATATATCTGCCCCAAATATAACATTATTTGTTTAATTCAACAGAAAAATAAACAGAGTTATAATACTGTTCAATACATTTTAAGTAAGAGCTTGTATCTTAACAATTTGATCTGATTAGAAAAAAATCAGAGTTAAAAACTGCCTTAAATTTAGTTATTATATATTCGACCTTGAAAACATTGCAGGCCAGTGTAATAATAATAATAATAATATATACTTTTATACAACTTTTCTTCATTTTGTATTATTATTATTATCAAGAATAAAAATAATAACACCCGGCCAGAAAAAACAGACCTAGTGATAATTAAACAAAAAAAAAAAGAACATGGCGAAGTCTCCGCGGACCACAGTGAAAATCAAAGAAGACAGAAAGAGAGACAAGTACTTGGACCTTGTCAGAGAACTTAAAATATCATGTAACAGGAAAGTAGCGGTGATACCGAATATAAATTGGTGTATTCGAGACGGTCCCTAAAGACTTGGTAAGAGGACTGGAACAGGTTGAAATCGGTTGGATATCGACCGGAAAATTCCTTTGACATGCCGCATAAGCTGCGTAGTTTGCATAACAGGATATCGGCCTGTTTCCTAAAGTAAACAGGACGCAGATGTCCCTCTGGAAATGCTGAGAAAGTTGCGTGGGTGCTATAACAGGATATGCACCTATTTTCTATAGTATACAGATCGTATGTATTTCATGAGTGGAATTACCGTGTAAATTGCGTGGGTGACATGGTAAACAGGAGGCATATCCACGTGCAACACGTAGACGGGAGGTGTCGCCACAATGATTGCGCGGGCGTCCGGAAAATATATAACACACGGAAGATTTCGACCCGGCACAACGAAATAGAAAGTCAGAAACACATTAAAACCGCAACATCACCCCTGTGTGTGTGTGTGTGTGTGTGTGTGTGTGTGTGTGTGTGTGTGTATGCATTTCAGCCATCCCTGACTCTCTCTTACTCTACACATACGTACATTTCGGGTAAAAAAGAGAAAAGAAAAGAAGCATATTATATTTTTATACAACAACGTTGCCTTTCTTTGCTGTATACAATGCGTGCTGAGGCCATCCAAACTAAAGCACTAATAATATCGACCAGAATACTGAGAAGAGTCCTGGAGACTTGAGAAGACTTGCAGACACTCACAACGCTGGTATGAAAAACTCCCAAAGAATAATAATAACAATAATAATCTGCTCAGAGAGAGAATGTGACTCACCCCCCCATATATATATATATAACCTCTCTTGTCTCCATTTCATTAAAATGCTTTTTTTTGGGAATGGAAAGCAATTAAAAATTTGTGTAAGAAACGAAGACCCCAAAGTTTTCACCCTCTCAAAATGCACTCCACATATATACAATAATAATTACACTGGTCCTTTTCGCCCTCAAAAAGTCCAACATTCATATAAATAGTTCTAATTGAAATCAGGAAAGTCCCAAATCCAAAATTAGGTCTCCCCATGTCCTTCCATGTATTCATCAAACCATTGTCTAAATCTTTTTTGTCACAAAGTTTCAGCTGATCAGTATTTTTGCTGTTTACTGTCTTTCATACTCTTTAGAAATCGCTTATCTATTCCCGTTTGAAAATACTCATTAAAAAACAAAAGAAATAAAGAACATTCTTGTTAAATTTTTATCTCCTGTTATCTTTTTATACCTCTCATTGTTTCAATTTTCTTAATTTAACAAAATCTTTCATTAATTTGTGATGAATTTCAATTTATGCAATAAAAATTTTCTTATATAATGTTTCATTTTAAATGTTATTGCTCTTGGAATTCTTCTCAGTTTCATTGTTTATTTGTTGGCATATAAACCTTCCCGATTTATTCAATACCAAATCAATCCTTTTAGAAGGACAGTAGTGGTACTATGATTCCGCAGTCCAGTGCTTTAACCATTCTCAGTTACATTTTTGAAATAATGTATTTCTTTCCCTGTTCTTGACTGTTTTCTCAGATTGCAGTTTTGTTTAATCTGACGAAAAATATTAAGTATTTACAATTTCACTAGAAGAACTGATAAATATTTGAATATTTTCCAACTTTTGTGTCTTTTCTAAAGTGTTTAGTTTTCTTGACGTTTCTTATTTGAATAAAACTTCCATTTTTCTTTAAAAAAATGATATATAAATTAGAGTAGTACATTTTAATGATAGACTCATTAAAAAATGAAAGCTGTTTTTATTTTACTTCTTGTAATCTGGCTTTTTAGTCATTATAAATTTTATAAAGTGACATAAAATTTAAGTGAAAAACAAGTGTTGAATTCTCGTGTGAGTGAATTTTTAGGCGAGAATCGTACATCTGTCTTGCTTTATCAACGAGCTTATCTTCAGTTGATTATCTGATATGATAGACCTTAATAACTAAAAATGTTTCATTTTGGCATCAATTCGTGAACGAAGATAAAATCTATGTGCAGAAGTTTTCATTAAAAGAAATAAAAGTAAATGCTATTTGTTTTAAACATACGTGAAACAGCGGATATATTTGAAAATAATAAAACGGTCGATTTTCTGTTAAAAACTGATGAGCCAATTGATTCGATATCAATAAATATACGTAATATTGTTTGTTTGTGGAAGCATAAAATTTAAGTAAATCCAAATAATTGGGTTCGATAAGTGAATCATGATTTGATTTGATTGGTTGAGGTTTATGGCATATCAACAATTGTAGGTTATTTAATGCCAAATCCTGTTTTTGCAGGTGTATTAAATATATAGGATTTGCAAACTTATTTTGTAGATAAATTTTCAAACGACCCTGAGCTCATTCCTTTGTACACAGTTAAATGGTTTCAAGTATTTCTATCAAACATGAATATTTCTATTTATTATTAATTGTTTGTTTGTACATAGTTAAGTATTGCCATGTAACAATAACAATGTAACATCAGTCATTTGTTTGTACTCGTTCATATATATATATATATATATATATATATATATATATATATATATATATATATATATGATTTATAAGTAAATACTTGTCGGTAATTTCATTTTTAAATGGGTTAGAACAAATTTATTTGCTCACTAATGTTACGATTGTTTCTACAAAGTTAACTAGTTACAATTATTGCTATCTAATACTAATAATTCTAATCAATATTAATCATTTGTTTGCACACAATGAAGAGGTTACTAATTTTGCTATTTAGCATTAATTAGTCTATTCAACGCTATTTATTCATTCAATTGCACAAAAATGGTTCCTAGAATTGCTATTTTCCCCTAACAATTCAATTAAGCATCATTCATTTGTTTACACACAGTTAAATGATCACAGTTATATTTAACATAATTCAATTTAGCATGAGTCATTTGTTTGAACACAGTTCAAATGGTCAAACAGTTCTATTTGACCCATTAGTATACCCCTATCAGGTGCTATCACTCCGAGCCAAAGTGGAACTGGGAGCAATAGCAATGAAGAGGTACTCCACATTCCGCAAAGCTCCAAGGCTGGAGCCTCGCTATCAGATGGTTTTATGTCATATCAGGATACTCGTTGCAGGAGGGGGTCCTACCCATTCTGCAATGATGTAGTCAGTGTATTTTACAGCCCCTGATGAGTGGATTAAGAAGAGAATCAGTTTAGAAGACTTTTTGTCGTCAATTGGATGTGTAATATGGCATAAGTTGGGAGACTACACCAAAGATTATTACGCCATGAAGTGAAAATATTTCAAGTCGGTCATGACAATAGGACCAACTCTCTCTCTCTCTCTCTCTCTCTCACACACACACACACACACACACACACACACACACACACACACACACGTAAACGGATATATATATATGAACAAAGGTTAGATAAATCAATATTTGACCCCAGAGAAAAATAGTCCAAAGATATTGAGGATCTTTGGATCAGGTTTCGATATATATATTTCACACATATAAACAGACATGCACACAGAAACCAATATATATATATATATATATATATATATATATATATATATATATATATATATATATAATGTACTTAAAAATATCACACACACACACACACACACACACACACACACACACACACACACACACACACACACACACACACACACACATATATATATATAAAGCAATTATGTATATATATATGTATATATAAAAGATATTACACGCACAAAAACACACACACACACACACACACACACATATATATATATATATATAATGCAGTTAACAATACACCCCTCCACTCACCCCCATATATGTATATATATATATATATATATTTACCAAAATTATGATAACGAAGACAATTTGTGATGTCACGAAACAGTCTGTCGGTGGATGTCAATATATATATATATATATATATATATATATATATAATTTAGAAATATTATGCACAATCCTGTAGTACCTTTTAAAAGATAAATTTGTATTTATATCTCACTTATTTGAGAGATATCATATTCAACAACTAGTTCAAAATATTTTCCAATGTATAATTAAAAGAAAAACTTTTACCTCACTTTGGTATTAATTCATTTTAAGTAAATCTCACAAAAACATATTGAAAATTTGATTTTTGGGGAACAGACCATCTGTGTTGTTTGAAGTTTCTATAATTTATAATTTATCAATTTCTTTGGTCGACCGTAATGTTCTTTGTCTTTTGCTCGAAAAAATTTGTTTAATCTAATTCTCGATATTAAGTTGCACTTTTTCCCACATTAAACATCAGGTCCTGGGTACGGCATTAAAATGCATCTGATTGTGAGGTTCTAGTCAATTGGATGTGTAATATGGCATAAGTTGCTTTTTGAAATGTGGAGTACCCCTTCATTATATTATTGATATTACTTCCTGGTCCACTCTGATCCAGAGTGGTAATACCTGCTAGGGTCCTATTCATGGGTCTGATAGAATTATTAAGGAACGACAAACCCTCGATAAAAAGCCAGACCCATGAAAACCTGTGTGGTTGGATGCCCACGCTTTAATGTACTTCTAGCCGGACACTACGACCATTGAGATCCTGATGACCAACAGTCCAGAAAAAAATAAGCGGTTTCTACGATCAACTGAACCGAGTGCAGACGAAGTCACTCTTCTTAGAGACTTTTACACTCGACCCGACCAATCACATTATATTTGATCAAATATTCCTGATCAGTTTTGAACGGGAAAGACAAATAACCATGCTATCCGTCAGCACAGAACACCAGCTGTTCATTACCAAAACCGACTTAAAACACGAAAAAATCCACAAGAACTCCATGATGCACTCAATATTTAAACACGGGCACCTCAGACTTTCTGAACACAAAGGCTGATGAGAGGAGACAACTGCAGTACTAACCATGATGTGATCAAATCTATTACCACACGATGCGTGAGGAGTAGAATCAAGAAAGACAAAATGCCAATTAGGAAGCTTAACCGTCATGAACAAGATCAACAAAGTCATGGATGACCTGCAGGTCTCGTTAAGCGACAGGCCATCTGAAATTCCTGCAGGTACTCTAGAAGAAACGTGGAATGCCTTCCGATCAATCGTGTTGAAAGTATCCAAAGAGAAATTTCTATAAGGAAACACAAAGAGTGGATTAAAGGAAACAGTATGAAGCCGGAGGAGCTTATTGACAGCAGAAACCTAGCCAGGAATAACTGGCTCAGCAAGAACACCAAGTCTGCTAAGGCCAATTATAGAATATGCCTTCAACTTCTCTGACAGAGATGCAGAGAACTAAAAATAAATGGTGACTGACAAAAGCGACCGAAATCCAGATACTTACGGAATCTAATGACCTCAAAGGTTCTTTTCTAAAGATTTGTGTGGTAGCAAAAAGGGAAACACCCAGAACAATTGCTAGTCTTCGAAAAGAAAACAATAATATATATGCACATGCTTCTTGCTAGATGAAAAGACCACTTAGCAACACTGCTCAAGGAACTGTCAACAGTGGAACATGTGGTTAACAACATTAAACCAGGATGAAGTGAGTAATGTTATCTCTATGCCTCACTACGGAAAGTCTCCGGGCACAGACAGACTGAATCCAGAAGTTATTAAGAGAAGAGGAAGGAGGCTTGTCAAGGTACTCTACACTATCATAAAAGACACTTGAGAAAACTTGGAAGTCCCTGCAGACTGGAAGGATGCCCAACAAATCACCATATTTAAGAAGGGAGACAAGCGAGATTGCAGCACCAACCACTGAATCAGGCTTCTCACTATGTTATGGAAAATGTTTGCCGGTACACTGTTCAACTCACTAACGACGGTAGCCGAGGATCTCCTATTTAAGGTATAATAAATAGATAAATCATCCTGGAGAAACCTAAACTCTCTGGCATGTATGATATACTCGCCCAAAGAACATAAGGTGGGGGTGGCCACTTGAACTGACGAGGACAGTTGACCACCAAAACAGATCCAATACTCTTTATTTGGAGAAGGGTCACGTAAAAATAATAGACAAAACCTTAAGCATAGGGACATCATCATTATTTTCATGAATGTCAGTGACTTATTCTCGATATTAAGTTGTAACTTTTGCCAACTTTAAACATTGTCAGTTTATGTCGTGTTAACATTTTCAACAAAATAAACTAAAAATTGATAATTTCTAGCAAAAAAAAAAAAAAGAAAAAGAAAAAGAAAAAATAAACAAAATAAAAGACAAAAACAAAAAACCCACTGAATACACGAAAAACAAGGAATATTTAGTATACAGCAAAAACACTTCTATAATAACTTTAAGAATTAGCAACCCTTCCATGTATATCTATCTATCTATCTATCTATATCGATATCTCAGTTTATTCAACATAGCCAAACGTCAATTCAACTGTTTTATCTATCAATCTATGTAAACAATTTTGTTTCCCACCTATCTATCTCACTTTGACCATATTTCAGTATGTTAGTAGGAGTGAATCTTCAACTCACCTGTTTTAAAATCTATCTATCTGCTAGAACTAATATTTTACAGTATTCTTTTCAGATCTTTTGAAACGTAAAACTAGTTTGTTTTGTTTTTTATCCCATGCTTTCTTTGTGGCATGCTCACGTCTCATTTCTAGGCCTAAGATTCTTAAAAAATGAAAAATTAACTTATGTTCGTGAATATTATGAAAGTATAAGTGGAAATAATTGCTTTTGACTTCTGCGTTGCACTGCGCGCGTGCGCACGCGCACACACACACAAACACACACATATATATATATATAATCATGATAAACATTTGCTGACAAAAGCGTTTTCAATCAATAATATCACAATACTTTTAAGAAAGAAAAAGGCTATTAATAAAACAGGATAAACATTCACGACTCAAAGTTTCACGGTGCCGATCCCTTGGTAAACTAGTATTCGACGCGTTTCAGTTCTGTTTGATTTGACCGAATAAATCTTATTCAGTTGAATCTGATTGAAGTTACACAGGTGGAATATTAAGTCACCTGAAGAGCAACAACTTAAAACTGTGATGTGATTATTATATTTATCATTATAAACCCTTTGAGGGGGATGGGATAAAAGGCCAAGTTTTAAGCGGTGAAAGTTAAAAAGTACATTGTGTTCGATCATTTACAAACAACCGAAGAAAGAACAGATGTTCATGTCTTTCTGAAGGGCATTAGCACGAATTGAAACGCACGCACGTACCCTTCACACACACACACACACACACACACACACACACACACACACACACACACACACACACATATATATATATATATTAAGAAATATTCACTTTATTTCTGTCTTTTTACATACATATATAAATATGCGTGTGTGTGTATGTCTCAGTGTGTGTTTGTAGATAAAGAATAATACACACACACACACACACACACACACACACACACACACTCACATATATATATATATATATATATATATATATATATATATATATATATATATATAAACATGCACATACAAACAAAGCAAAAAGTGCAATGTACATATTCTTTGAGAAAGTCTATTCTTATAAAGCATTTTCTCAGCATGTATTTTGAAAGATGAATCTATTTTCCATTTGCCGAATTGTCTGAAACTTCCCATTTATCTTATCCGTAGTTTGTCTACTAAATCCGCTCATGTCAATTTCTAAGTGGATTTTACGCCATTAGATATCTCCAATTTTCTTTTCTTTCAAATGTTTTCTTTTTGTGGGAAAAGATGACCAAATAGAGAATTCTAGAAATGGATCTATGATTTTAAAGAGTCAGGAATTTGGTGATTTATAAATGTTTACTTAGTATGGTACCATACCACATTTGTAATTTGAAGCATTCACCCCCCATCTATATATATATATATATATATATATATATATATATATATATATATATATATATATATATATAACTGTAACCATTAAACTACGAACAGCTCTGTATATGTATATGTGTTTGTGTGTATATATATATATATATATATATATATATATATATATTTGTGTGTGTCTGTGTGTGTGTGTGTACGTGCGTCTGTATGTGTGTGTATGTGTATGTGTGTTTGCTTCAACCGGTCTTGAAGGAAAATTCTGAATTCAAACCACTGAACGCCACTTAAAAACTGACCTTGTGCCGCATCCTGCTTGTTCGGAGGGATTTATACATACACGATGTATCAGATGGAAGCATTTAATTTTGAGAAATAATTTGTTCATTCTATATATATATATATATATATATATATATATATATATATATATATATATATTATCCCCAAGGGATATTTGTCTGTATTACTTTTACTATGTATTTGATCTAAAACATATCCAAAAGAAAACACACACACACACACACACACACACACACACACACACATATATATATGTATATATACTTTTATATATATATATATATATATATATATGTATATGTATATCCGTCTTTATGTGTGTATGTGTGCGTATTGACGGAAAATGAAATAGCAAGATCCTGAGAGATAATGCCTACATGTCCATAGAATTATATGTATAGGAAGGTGGGGATTATAGTTATTTTGATAGAATTTTCACGGTCTTCGGCCATCTTGTCATGTAGCAGTGCTATATATCATATAGGTCTGAAAGTAGGGGACTGTGTTATTGCCAAAAGGAGTTTGATGCTGGATGTGAGTACAATTGATAAAACCTCTTCAAGAATTGGGCTATTTTTTGTAGCCATTTACTGATATCAGTCTATATTACTTTTACTTTTTTGATTAGAATGATATTGGATGTTGCCACTTTATTTTCCGTCAGTTAATATAAATGAAGACGTCTATAATATATATATATATATATATATATATATATATATATATATATATATATATTAAACAGTCGGATATCTGATAACAAAATATGAGTACGAATCTCTTTTCTGCATAATTGTAACTTAATGATATTTTCATTGTAAAATATATGTGAAAGAACATTTTTTAAACAAAAATTAATTTTCCTATTAATACAGGTGTTACAAAAAATGTTAATATATCTATGGTTCCTTCATGATATGATTTTAAAGTTTGCACTTGTTCACCATTCCTGTCAACACTTTTTGGGGTTTTTCCTCAAGTGGTCTCTATAATATCAGTTCTGCTTTTCTAATAAAGGTACTCTCATAGAAATATAAATATTTTACTGTTTTTTAACCTGTCGGAGATTTTTAAGAATGTATTTCTTTACATGGATAGTGAACATGTGGAGACAGTTTGAAATTATATCATAAAGGTATTCCTATTAGGATGTGAACACATTTTTTAAAATCGCCTGTGGATGATTTCTAAAGTAGGTTGGTAGAGAATGTTTTTAATTGTATCATAAAGATACTCCCATAAAATATCAACATTTTGTAATCACTCTGTATTATTCTTGTCTTTTTTATTAGCATTATAGCTGCTGCTGCTGCTGCTGCTGATGATGATGATGATGTAATGTTTTCTTTGCTTGAAAGTTATCAATATTTGAATAATATTAATTCTATGTTTTTTTTTTTCTACAAGATAGATGTACTAAAAATAAAGTGCTGCAGTTTTCACTACAGGAAGCAAAGAGTTGATACATTAAAAGGAAATGATTTACACGTTTCTTTTTCTTTTTTTGAATAGAATTTTGTTTTGTTTTGTATAAACAGCTTATTTATCTTCAATCAGTGTCCATTGTACTCGCTGTACGTTTCTCTCTCCGGTCGATTGGGTGTTGTATTATTATTATTTTTTTATTTGTGGATACGCAAACGGGGTTCATATGTTATTTGCTACGAGCCGGTCCGGAAGAAGTCAGTAATGTACTTTTTTGGGGTGTGTTGGCTGTTTCCTCTGGTTCGTGGAGTGAAGACGGAAGATCCATGGCAAACACGGGTGGTTGAGGAATGTTCCACGGTTAACAAGGATAACAAACGGGTTTAGGCGCAGAAATCTTCAGGCATAGATCCCGTTTTATATCCTCGTTAATCACGACTTGTCAACTGTGTCTGCCTTTGAAAAAGATGGCGTCATTCTCCTGGTCTCGTATGACTTCTCGCGTGACATCATTTAGCAATTAATTTGCTTCGGCCAAAGTTGGATTCTTTTATTCAGGGATCGAGTTTATTCGAACTTTTCTTTCCATTATAGTATGCGTATGTGTGCGTGGGTAAATATACGCGTGTGCTTGGGTATGTGCTCGTGTCCAAATATGGGCATGTGTCCAAAATAAGTTGTCTTGCGAAATATATTTATGCAAGAATTGTTATTGTATACATATGTACATACATACGATATATAAATACGACAAATACATACGATATATATACATAAATACGACAAATACTTATGACATATTGACATATATATATATATATATATATATATAGAGAGAGAGAGAGAGAGAGAATATTTAAAAATGGTAATATTTTACAGGAATTCCTTTTGGATTTTAAAATTCACCGCCCTTGACATCACATTATTGGAAATTTCCACAGGTGTTCTCTGTAATATCAGTTCTGCTTTTTGAATAAAGATTCTCACTTAAACATATCGGCATTATTTATTTACATGTGGGAGATTCTAAGAATGTGTTGATGGAGATTGTGAATATATGGAGAGTGTTTGAAATTATATAATAAATGTATTCCCCATAGAAGTATTAACATATCTTTTTAATCACTCTTTCTCTTTCTCTCTCTCTCTCTCTCTATATATATATATATATATATGCGTGTGCGTGTGCGTGTGTGTGTGTGTATGTGTGTGTGTGCGTGTGTTTGCGTTACAAAGTAGACAATGCAAAAATTAAATTGACATGTTTCACTATAAAGATAGCTTCATCAGAATATGACATTTTTTCACAAAATATCTACACATGACAATTTCTATTTTCATTCATTTATTTTTATTCATTTTATTAATTTATTTTTATCAGTTAAGCTTTGGACCTTATTATATGATTTGTTTTATTTTTTGTTATTTACATCTTCTACTAGGCAACGTCCCTAAAGCATTAATATGACGAATCCAAATATTGTAGAAACCTGGTCGTTCATTGATGGTTAGTTTTCCTTGGTATTAGTGCTGTTTTTTCTCTTTCCCTCCCTCCGTCTATCTGTCTCTATATACATACATTACCAACGTTGGGTAAGCAATGACTCAATAGCCAAATTATAAAAGCATTTATTTTCACAATAAATATCTATTCTTCAACATAAATACCCTCCTTGCCAATACACTAAACAGAACGATATAAATAACGTGAGTTCATGAATATTTCAGATAAATTCTGCCACTGAATTAGCCAGCAAATAGACATATTGATCCATTATTGTATATATATATATACACACACACACACACACACACACACATACATATATATATATATATATATATATATATATATATATATATATATATATATATATATATATATTATTCCTTTCTGTAATGCGTTTCCTTTATATCGTTCTCTCTCAATATGTGTTATGCTAGGTTATATTTTTATGTATGTATGTATCACGCTATATATATATATATATATATATATATATATATATATATATATATATATATATATTACCAGAAAGTTAAAATGCTGACAATATATCCTTCCCCGATTAAATGTAATCAAACAACATTTAACTATAACACAGTAAAAACTTAGATAAATTCATATCTGTGAAAATGCGAAAATAATCCTTATTAATAACATTGAAATTATATGCAAAATTAACCACAAAAACGCCTACAAATCCTTGATGCTATCAGTATGAAAATAGACAATCAAAATAAATAAAATTGCCCTTACCAACGACATTAACAAAATAAACCTATTCAACAAACACGTTCACCAAAATGAACACATCCAACAAGCCCTAAATAAAATTAAATTTCGGACCTAAACTAAGCAGAACCAAACGTTACCAACAAAATGAATAAATAGATAGATAAAAATAATAATCCCCTTGAAGACGACCGAAAGCGCTTGGGAGTAGCACTTAGAGCAACTTCTCTCTCAAAAGGACAGTTACACAAAGAAACTAGCGAGAAAGATAGAAATAAAAACATTATAAAATCCTAAAAAAGAAAGCTCCGCTGTCTTCAACCAAACTTGTTTAAACACACACACACACCCACACACGCATATATATATATATATATATATATATATATATATATATATATATATATATTCTCAGTCGGTCAAAGAAAATTTCTGAAATCAAAACCTGAAGCTGTCTGGAAAAATCTGTGCCACATTAGTTAACTATTGCTATATTATCCGCTTATCCAAAAAGTGTGGTTGGTTCTACATAGGAGTTTCTTTTCACCAATATAAACAAAAGTCCCCTGTGTAGGCTGTTCAATGTTGACTGAACTGTCTGACCTGTATACGATGAGATTATATATATATATATATATATATATATATATATATATATATATGTATATATAAGGAAAAAAGCTTTTTTGAAAAACAAAAATTAATTTCTTTTCCTGCAAGAAAAGATAATGTTAGAACGTTAATATATCCAATATGATTTTAACAAGAAGAATGTCAATAGTAGTTTGCATTATTTTAAATCTAGATAATTCATTTTGTGCACCAAAGATCTTTGCCTGTGAACATCATTATGTAGAAGCAAAGTATATTTATATGCTAATATGTATGTCTAGTGCCACGATTAATAATCAGCAGTAAAGAATGTTATTTTAGCAGAAGCAGGTCTAACAAAAGGTCTAACGTAAAAATAATTAGGCCAAATTGAAATTAAGAATATTTTTGAAGAAACAGAATGTTGTATTTCACTCAAAAAAGAAAAAAAGCACGAAGATGAGTAGAAAATTTTCTAATGCATACAAAAGATTAATCTTTTTATCGCTTTATTTGTAGGATTTAGAAATTAGATAAAAAGTGGAACAGTTTATCAATGATTCTAATTTATTAAAAATGTATCTTTTACCAATCTAAGAAGAAAAAGGTTTCTTAAACTATTTTGAGTTTTGATCCTTTTAAAAATGCGATAAAATTCCAATATTATAGTCTGCCAACTCAAAGAAGTTTTAAAAAAGGGGTCGTCGCAAGCGGAGGTTTTGATTGGTTAATGAATGCAAAAATATGGATGCAAAAATTACAGTTTTGTACAAAAATTAACACATTTTGTATCGAAATCAAAAGAATATCCATGTAAGCTCTGCATATGAGCTTTGTTATATAAACCTGGATAGAAAAAGATATGAAACAATAGTCATATATCGAACACTTATACAAGTATGATATTTCTCATATATTCTATACGCAAATAATCCACACCCACTGTCTTCGGACGCTGCCATACACAAGAAATCCCCAAGACACGCACTCACGCACACACAGAGAAGAAAAATAACTGTTAGTGAAACCACACACACACACACACACACATAACGACAAATATAAAAGAGGAGTAAAGCAGACTAAAGTAAACACACTCTAGGGAAAAAAAAGAGAGACTAACCTCTATATAAAACCCACAACCGAAAGGAAAAAACATTTAAACTGCTAACAAGAGTGAGTCAAAGTCTCATTGAGCACTCCATTACCAAGGCCTTTTACCACAAATGTTCTATGACGAAAGCAACAAGCTGGAAACATACACGTATATAACACGTATGTAAGAACAAAATAATTTTAAAAAATACAAATCTCTTCGTGGACCTACCTTTTCTAAAATATATTTCTTTTTTTCTTTGGACCTACAACAAATATTTATATGTATATAATTGGTATTGATGAAGGTTTTTCAAGTTCCATCAAATCTCAATTTATCAGTTATCACTATGTGATTTTATTACAAGGGAGGCACGTGTAGTGCAATGGTTATCATCATAGGAAATGGACACTGTCAACGGATTTCGAATCCGATACGAGGTTGTTTGTATTTCACATAGAGTTAATACTCTTGGAATAATATTCTCCCATCAAACTATAGATGGGACACCTTGCTATTGCTTCACCTTGCTATGGCAAACAGTATAGAATAAGGAAAATGCTGACTTCAAATCTGTTTAATTCAAATGCTAAATTTCAAATCTGTTTAATTCAAATTCATTTTAAAAATTGACCCTATTCGTGCGGAAGGGTTGGCATATATATATATATATATATATATATATATATATATATATATATATATATATATATAGCCGTCTGTTCATATTGATTTCACTTTCACTATTATTGATTTACGATTATTAAATCCTTTATCTTCTTTTTTTGTAATAAAACCGGTTTTGTTAGTGTCTTTTCTTTGTTCTTGTATTATTTCTATTTTTCTTTTTTCATGCTGTTTGCCAGCAATTAGATTTTACTTGTACCCAGCTTTAAAAGGTGTCTAAGGATTCAGAAAATAACTTGAATTGTCTTAGGTCACTTGATAGAGGATCCCCCTCCCCCTCACTTTAATTTCTTGTTATTCGCACCCTTCTTTTATAAATATTAAAAATGTCCCTGGAAAATACACATGAGATAAAACGCTTGGAAATAAAAATATCACTTTCAAGATCATGCTCCGAGCTGAAAGTTTCTTTAAACATGGTAGTGACTATAAGTTTTTATCTTATCAACCATGGCCAAAATATTTAATTGCTTTCCCCTTGTTGGAGTATATCTAAAGCTAAAAATATCTTGCATTTATTTTGAGTCAATGATTACTTGCGGCTCTAGACTTTTATTATTTGCAAGAGTTTTCTTTTTATTTCTTCTGCTTTAGCTCAATTGATCGTTAATTCTTTTTTTAAACATCGATTTCTTCAACAGATGATGGTCAGTTTTGTCTGCGCCCTTTTTTGATTCGAAACAAAAAAAAAAGAAGAAAACAGAAGTTTGCTGGTGAAAATGTATCTTTCGTTGAACGTACTCATACTTAAAATCGAATTTTGATCACTGGTGTGTATACATGTTGGACAAATATTCTTGTCAGTGAGTTGCTGGTGACTGTTGCATGATTTACGCATCATAAGACCAGAGACTCGTGCCTCTTTCGATGAATGGATTCCTTGTTGTCTGCTGAAGACATTTTTATAGGATTTGATTCTATTAATAAAAGGAAACGAGATACAAAAAAGACTATAACCTCTTCAATATCAAATAAAATATGCTTTGGCCTTTTGCTATGTCTCAAGCAAATTGGTCTTCGAAGAAGCTGATGGACGGATTTCTTACCATTTATCAAAATCCAACTGCCTTCGTTCCTATTTAATCTTCATTTCTTTAGATTTTTTCCTTACCTGCAGCCATGTCGTTTGAGATTATCATCTTAGATTGTATTCATGAGTAGTTTGTTCTTTTAAATCGAGGAAACTTTCTTCTGAGAGGAATAGGTTTCGAGTCTTGACAGAATCTTTCATACGGATACCATCAGTTTGTTTGGTAAAGAAGGTATTCTTCAACTGAACATTTTATTTTTTCATTTTTTACAAATAAATGAAACTTATATAGACTGACATGAGAATATGGCAGAAGATTTATTTATATTAGGTTTTATCCTACTCTACTGGCTAGTTCTCATTTAAGAAAAACATTTTTATATCGATTTGTTCTCATATATATATATATATATATATATATATATATATATATATGTATATCACAAACAATCTAGGTAAGAAGAACCAGATATACTGCCGGAGAAGTTAAGACTAAATCATGATCAAAGTTCTCTAATCAACTCTTACACACCCATGATGACCAACCAGCTAAAACTTACATTAACCAGCTCTGTTCGGTCACTAGATGCTGTCTAGAGAACATATCAAGACGGTGACTAATAGGAACGGATGGTGAGAAAGAGAGATTCAAGGGAATCCTTGCTGTTAGCCATCATCAGTGGAGGATCTATTACAAAAGGGATGTAACTTTTGTATGTACATTACTGCTTTGTAAGAAGAAGGGCGTCTGTACCGTTGCAGTGTGTAGCGTTTTCTTTGAAATTTGTTTCTATAAATTGCATCAGTAACTAAAGACATTTAAGTACATTAGCACTGGTTTGAAAATTATTTTGTTAAGTTTGGGTTGTATGTTCCTAATATGTTGTGCTTCGAGAATTTTTAGCTTGTTCTTTTGATGTTCTAATATTGTTGTATCTTCGGTGAGAATTTTTCGTAATTCTGTTGTTGGGCAAGAATGTTTTTTAAATGCTGTGCTATGGAACTTGTATCAGAAAGGTGCATTGTAAGTCTCCTCGATAGTTGTTGGCGACCATAGTCGAGGATGACCCGAAGGCTCCCTTTTCGATAGCTACTACACCACTTTACCCTTGATCCGTACCTTATAATGCTGAGTGTTAAGCAAGGAGGCATCAAGTACCATTTTTTGAGTCTTTGGTATGACTCGACCGGGCCATTGGCGAACACTCTAACCGCTAGGCCAATGTCTAGTTGAGGTTAAACCAACATATATATTATCATTTTCAGAGATACAATCTCGTAAAGGACATTTAAATTGATATATAACGTTGGTTTTTTGCAAAACTCCAATCGAGGGAGAGGAATTATTTTTAATGACTGAGTTGGAGGTTTTAGGTTTATCATAATATATAATAAGTTTTATTTTCTTTTATTAGGATCAGTGGGGAGTATGTTTCTATGAATCTATGTTTTTAATATTTTTTCATCTGATTTATAATTGTAGTGAATTTGGTTACGGTAAAAAAAAGTTTGATACATGTTTGTTGACTGGGTGGAGTAGTACTGTGTTTATTTTGTTGGTTTAACATTTTTAAACATACGTTTAATTTGTTCATCAACAATATTGTTAGGAAACCCATTATTGATGAGAGCCTGCTTTATGTTTTCTACCTCTTTATAAAATATTGTTTTGGAGGAGGAGATCAGTTTGGCACGGGATATCAGGTTATTAATAACACTGGTTTACAAAGAAATTGAGGTAAGCGCAAAAATACCTAATTTGAGGGTGCTGAATTCAAATTTGAAATCCGTTTTCGCTCATCATCTCTAGTTTTTTAGATATGCATAGTGTGCATTTTGTGCATATACGGTACATAAAGTCGTATATGAATTCAGGGGTAATTCTAATATTGTGAGACTTATGGCTTATTTTTTAGTTATTATGCACTAAATGTAAGTGATAGCATTACATTATATATATATATATATATATATATTAAGACGGATTTTGACAGTTAAGGCAGCAACACTCTGGCAGTCATTGGAAGAGGTTGTCTCGCAGGCGGCGCGGGAGGTTGGTGTCCTTCAACTATCGTGTTACACATCTTTTGGGTTACTAAATATTAGTATTACATTTTCAAATGCACATTTAGTTTTACTTTCTTATATTTTCAGATTCCCCAATGGCTTCAAGCACGTCAAAATGTCGGGGATGCCTCAACATCGCCAATTATTTCTGTTACGTGTGTGGGGACTTCACAACAGTTGCACAGCGTCGAACCATCACTTCCCTCCTCAGAACCGCCTACTTTCACTATTTTGACTGAAAATTGGTGATCAGGACAAGTCTTGGGCTCCACCCATCTGTTGTAAACCCTGCTACAATGGACTAACTGCATGGTTTAATGGCAAGAAAGCGGCTTTCAACTTTTCAGTCCCGATGGTTTGGAGAGAGCCGCGAAACCACACAGATGATTGTTATTTTTGTTTAACTAATATAACTGGTTTCAATGCATCTTCCAGGAAAAAGATCATATATCCCAACCTTCGATCTGCTATAAGACCCGTTGATCTTCCTGTACCAACACCTCCTGTAAATAAGGATCTTCTTCCCTCATCAGATGAAGAAATGCCTTCAAGGGAGGATTCTGCCGAGTCAATATCTTTGAAAGATATTGAGTCTACATATTCAGGAACAAGTGGCAATGAGCCACACTGGATCACGCAAGAAGACCTGAATGATCTTGCTCGTGGTTTGTATCTGTCAAAACAGCAGCCAGAACTCTTGGCTTCTCAGCTTAAACAGTGGAACCTAGTCCAGTAAGGTGTAAGGATCACTAGTTTCAGGAATCGGGACAAATAAGGTCATTGGTCTTCTTATGGGTATGCAAGTACTGTTGTTTTCTCTATCTCTGGGATATTCGAGCTGTATCCCAGCATTACAAGCAGAAAGACTGGGGGTCTAGAAGCACTTTTGTTCCTGGCGAACACAGCCTCAAGGAGAATCCTCTGGTGGACATGAATAAGGTGCTCCTTCCTCCTCTTCACATCAAGCTTGGTTTGATGAAGAATTTCGTGAAGGCGTTGCACAAAAATGGTGCTGCCTTCCAACACTTTTCTACTGTGTTCCCAGGTCTTAGTGCTGCTAAGCTCAAAGAGGGCATCTGAGAAGTGCTGAAGGATACTGATTTTGAAGAGCTTCTTAACTTAAAGGAACTGAGAGCATGGGAAGCATTCAAGTCAGTCTGTAGTGGCTTCCTTGGTAACACACGCGTACCAGATTACCAAGCCTGTATTGAGAAGTTGCTAAAGTCTTACGAGGATTGGGGTGCCGAATGTCACTCAAGATTCATTTTCTCCATTCCCACCTCGACTTCTTCCCGCCAAACCTTGGAGCAGTGAGTGATGAGCATGGAGAAAGATTCCACCAAGACATTACGAAAATGGAGAGCCACTATCAAGGCAAATGGAACCCCGGCATGATGGGAGACCTCTGCTGGGTGCTCTTGCGTGACATCCCGGAGGCAAAATACACCAGATATTCTAAGAAAACACACTTTTGACTGTTTGTGGTACTATGAATTGTGTAATTGTGTCATCCAAGTATATTGATTCAATCAATGTTCTTTATCTATCCTGTTTTATCTGTTATAAGCTGCTGCAACTCTTGAAATATGCACATATATTCTCTGTTTATATTAAAATGAGACTATTTAAAAGCCAGAAAACTAGAGGTGATAGAGCAAAACTATTTATAAATTTGAATTCAGCACACCCAAATTAATAAAAAACACCTATCCCCATTCTTGCCTCAGACCAAAAATTTATTTTTGTAAACCAGTGTAATTGCTTTTTTATATCTGAAGGAGCATTCACTTTTAAAGTTGAGGGTACAGGAGTTATTATTAGAGGGTTTTTTTTGTAAGTAGAGGTAGTGAAGTTATTATTGTTGTTAGTATCAATGAGAACATCTTAAAAGGAAATTTTATTGTTTTTGTTTAGTTCATGAGTAAAGTTAAGAACTGAATTTTTTTGGAAGGTGTCTTGTAGTATGTTGATTTCGTTAATATCATCAACATATCATCAACATATCTTAGGTATTTCGTTAATACCATCAACATATCTTAGGTATATTGGAGGTTTTTAATGCTATTAAAAATTCTATTTTCGAGGTCGGACATGTAGAAATTACTGAAGATCTGGCCCAGGACAGACCCCATAGATACACCATCTGTCTGAACAAAAATATTACCAAGATGGTCATGAAATGGAACTTCAGTAATGCATGTTAGGAGTAGACAATATGAAACGATCAACAAAAAATATGTAGATAAAAAATATCTATTATGTTCAACGAAATATATATATATATATATATATATATATATATATATATATAATGTACTGATATCTTTTGGATATAAGAGATGAATCGTAATTATAGGAAGTGTATGTAACAATCGTTTTTGTAGAATGATAAGGGAGACGTTATTTTTTAGGAACGTTTGAAAACAATAGCTATAATGAGTTTGAAATTGAGAAAATAATCATTATTGCATGATGATAGTAAAAACTTGAAATACGTGATAACTCTGACTAATACGCTTGTATTTTAATATTTGACATCTATGTATGTATCTATCTATCTGATAAATAACAGAGTAGTTATATCAGTTTGACCAACTGTGTGTAACTGACAGGGTATATAAAAATAACAGAAGGTATATAAAAATAACTGAGTTGATATATCAGGGGTATATCTAAATAACAGAGTTGGTATATCAGTTGGGTAAGCTGTGAGTAAGTGATATATATATAATTTACTCAGCTGAACTGCAAAGATAGCAGTGACACTAACAAAGGTTTCATCAGGTTTGGTTTCGAAGAAAAACGTTGTTATAATTACCTGAGGGTTCCCCAGCAGTAGCATTAAGAACTAACTATCTATCTATCTATGAACACTTAAGGTTACGTTTCCGTCTGATAATCGTGCTCACTACATGAAAGTTGAATTTAAGAATATTTTATACTTGCTCAGGTATAATACGGTCAAGTAAATTTCGGTAAAGGTTTTCTTATTTGCAGTTTATATACACACACACAACACACACACACACACACACACACACACTCTCTCTCTCTCTCTCTCTCTCTCTCTCTCTCTCTCTCTCTCTCTCTCTCACACACACACACACACACACACTATATATATATATATATAATTTTAAAATTTCGAAGAGTTCCACAACATCACGAACAGTACATTAAGATATTTAACGTGTGTGGTGTTGTACGAGGAGAAAATCTTCTGTCTACAGTGGTTTTATTTTTTGTTTGTTTAGGTTAATTTGACTAACAGTATGATGACCTGTTATGATTATCATCATCCTAAGTTCCTCAACTTGGTATTTATTAAGGATAATATGAAGGCGGAAGTGAGATGACTTCCTTCTCGTTCAGGTTGTTCTGCTGACAACCACCGGGAGAAGATACATGTGAGATAAATCATATGTATATGAGCAACAATGGGGCATCCATTTGAGTATCAAAGGTGAAAAGGAAAATATTCTAATAGAACTACAGTATGATACACACTAACACACACACACACACACATACATATATATATATATATACTTACGTAATCTTTATTAAGATTACTTGAGGTTTTAGATGATGTGCACTGTCATCAGACATGTATAACATACTTCTCGTGTTCATAAGTATATATATATATATATATGTATATATATATTTGTAATGACTGTCACATCTTGACAAATGATAACCGTCTTTACCATAAAAATTACAAATCAAACATTCTGATTAATTACCATTCAAATTGCGGAAAAATATAAAGGATGCTGTACGTCGTTGGATTATAGTCACATAACCTCGTAATACACACTTTAAGTCTATCAAGCTCGGTGACAAGCATAGCAAGATAACTAGTGACTATGCAAATTGCAGGTTTTATTTCAGAGTGCTTTTTTGAGACTTTTCTTTTCAAGCGACATCTATAAGTTAGTTAAGGTGAGATGTTGGAAATTCTCCAGTTTTGATTTTGTAGTAAAATTGCCTTCGCTTCCGCTTTATCATTAGACAGGAACCTCTTCTGCCCCTTGTAAAAAACAAAAATCAAGAGATTTAGAAATAGCATTCAATTTTCATAATAGATCGATTTCGCTCATTCATGCTCGTCAGATGAAATTCAAATGGAGTTTGGTTACTTTTTTATTTTTTCCGTTAAACATCGGTGATATATTTCACGTTATATCGCGTTGTGATCTATTTTACTTAAAGAAATTAACGGCTATGGAATTTTCCTTTTTATTTACGGTTTTTGTAAATATTAATTTTGTTTAGTTCATATTAGTAACTTGATTTCAGGTTTATGAGTAGTATTTGAATGCTGGAAATCTTTATAATTTTAGTTTAATTGGAATATATTTTTTACAATTTCGAATAAATATTTTTGAAGAATATATATATATATATATATATATACATATATATACAGAGAGAGAGAGAGAGAGAGAGAGAGAGAGAGAGAGAGAGAGAGATAAAATGATGTTTGTTGCTTGATTAATGTACCTCATTCTTTTTTTAACGATGAAATACTTCCGTCAACCATTTTGCTTCGTTTGTTGACAATGTTGAAAAATAAATGGCACTGATGGCATCAAATTTAAATGGGATGCATTTATTTTGTCATCTGCCAAACAAAGTTTGCCTAATTCGTAACAACACACATAAATGTCTCCGAAGCAGAACGTTAGGCTTTATACCAAATCACTTCTGATCCTATACATAGAAATTACATTGCATATATATATATATATATATATGAAGGTAGCAGGAAAAAATATAATCCAAATAGGTGAATATATCATGATGTGAAGTCGACGTTAACGTTTCGGTTTTAATAACCATCATCAGGACTTGGAGATAAAATAGTTCACTGATGATGGTTATTAAAACCGAAACGTTAACGTCGACTTCACATCATGATATATTCACCTATTTGGATTATATTTTTTCCTGCTACCTTCATACT